>JAJHUR010089853.1:0-15083 GCA_027495735.1 Lutjanus campechanus | reverse complement strand
TCACGCAGGAATGTCAGTTTTCTGAATCACTGTCAGCTATGAAAATATATTATATTGTCACAAAAAATATATTGTCAAGAAAAGAACAGAAATTCTGAAACAAAGTTTAAGGCAGCATGTAAATGTACACACAGCAGCTGCTCTCATAAACACTCTTACAAGGTGCAGTCTCAGTTATTTTTTGTGCAATAAATTGCCTCTGACAGTGTGTGGAGAAATCAAATCATCCTTCTGTTGATAGATCAGCAGATGGATCATTTTAAAATCTTTCCAAAATTACTCTGCATTACTTATGTCATAAATTATCAAGCCACATGGCACAGAGGCCTAATGGTCAACTGCTTCAGCAGTAATGTTAACTGTATTGTCATTATACAAGAGAACCTTTCAGAAAAAAGAAAAAACTGTGGAGGTTACTGGGTCTGGCCTGCCTTAATGAACCAGATTTTATTTTCATTGAATTGACCTTTATCTAACCAGGACATTCTCTTAAGATTGAAATCTCTATTTCAAGAAAGTCCTGTCCAAAAGGGCAGAATAATTATGTTACACAAACCCGCACAGAATCAACACCCATGAATGAAGAAAATGGTATTTAGACATAATTTAAAAAATCTATTTAAAAAATAAAAAGAATAAGACCCAGGCTGTTCTTAGGCATGGCAGTACTGTGAGCTAATGAGATGGGAAACATGGTTGAGATAGTAAAAGAGTCCCATGATAACAGCTACTTTGTACTTTAGTTAAAGTGAGGCATTCATGCTTTTTTCAGTTCTTTTAAGTCAGATATATCAGAGGTTTTACAAAAGTCAAGTGAATAGGACATGAAGGTGGTAAATACACCTGCTCTTGCTTATAAAATTGAAGCTGAATTAAAACACAAACAATTTCATAAATAAATGTGAGCATTTGCTGGGTGCATGTTTTTATGTTGTTTGTGAGTCCATAACCAAAGATAATTTACTATCACTATGTGATGGACAAGAAAGGTTTTTGAGTTTGAATTTGAATTTAAATTTGATGGTCACAGTGACAGTGTGTTCATGCCTTTACGTGTGACAGCCCCTCTGCTTGTTTCACTCTGCTGCTGCTGTGCTTCATCTCCAGGGCTGCAGACTGATTAGGAGCTTAATCAGCAGCATGGGACACCCCAGGGTCCAGTGTGCCCCATGCATATAAAGCCAGAGCAGCAGCCAGTCTTGGTAGCAGATCTCCTGACGTCAGCACCTTTGCATTGTGGCTTTTGTTTCCTGTTTCGTTTTTTTCCATCGCACAGCATCAACCAAGGGGTCAGCCATGGTGGAGGTACTGAGCGTAAACAATACAAGAGAACTCTCGACTGTTCCTGATGTTTGTTGCTCAAAATGGTCAGGGTTGATCAACCAAATGTAAGCTTGTAAGAAGAATAACAAACTACTTTCTCATCACTAAGTTCTTGTCTGTAAGTTTTAGCAGCTTCCTTGCAATTCTCATGGTTAAGACATCCTAAAATTGGCTTCAATTGAATATTAAGCATGCGATTCAGTCTGTTGTTTTCATCCCACTATCTCCAACATGGCCATACATTCAGGTTACTGACCAAACTATGATGTAGATGCAAACACTCTATATAGCACATTTTCACTCACTCTACAGATTCCTCCCATCTACTTGTTTGTGTTTGTTTGTTTGTTTGTTTGTTTGTTTTTTACTATTTTACAGTGATTAAATTACTTTCCTATTTTGTTGACCCGTGTGCCTCCTGTTTCTGTTGCAGCCAGGCTGTAATGCTCGTGTAATTTTCAGCATCATAGTTTAACATGCTAACATTTGCTAATTAACACTAAACACAAAGCACAGCTGAGGACGATGGGAATATACTTAGTTTTGCAAATTTTTTTCTCATAAAACAAAGCAGTACTGGGCAATGAAAAAAGTTTGACCTGATGACAGCACAAGATAAGGAAAGCTCTTACAGTTTATCTCATGAGTCTGTACCAAATGTGAATCCATCCTATTGTTGCTGAGACCTTTAACTCAACCACAAATATAAAGCTCATAGTGACACAACAAGAAAAGGAGAAGACAGAGAGATGCTGTGCTGCTGCCAGAGAAGTGCTGACTGAGATTACAGCATGCATGGGAATAAGTTACAAAAATAGGTACAATAATACATTTGTTACAATAATAGATTTGTGTATATTTCTTACTTTACCCCAGATGGTCTGAATAACTCACTTGATTTGTCAATTCATATATTAATTAATTAATATATTAATTTGGCAGTTAAAAAAAGACCCATGTCTACAGGTATGCAATGGACCAAAGGGAAGCAGTCTTAATTACCTTCAATTACCACAGGTGCTTTGTCAAAACACTGAGGGCCCTATCTTTAAATGACACTATACTAATCCACACTCCCGTGTGAGGAAAGTAATGATCAGAAATCAGGGTGTTTTGTAATTGTGAAGCCGTGTGTCAGTTTTAGACCAGCTTTTAGCCAGTCTGTTAACCGTTAACTGTTAACAATTTTTGACATACAGAGTTTTTTTTGACCACAGAGTAATAATTTATCATGTTGAGTTAACTACTGATTATGACAGGGAGAGATTATGACAGGTTCATGAAATAAATTTCTTCTGATCTCAGGGAAACTTCATGTTTACTAATGTCCTCTCTGGACTGGATCATCATCTTTGTATCTCTGATCTCATTTTATTTTATTTTATTTTTAGATAATTTTCCACATCTCACTTCTCTCCATTTCCGATCTTTCCAGCTGTAGTAAGTACATCTGATCTGTGTTGTCTCAATCAGTCACCATTTTCCCAAAGCTGCAGAACTGACAGGAAAGACATTAAGGAAAGACAGAATCGACGCCTGTGGCTGAACTGATTTAATGCTTGAGCGATGTGTCCAAAGGAGGTGTGCAGTGTAAGTGAGTGTATTTCTATTAGCCATTGTAAGACGGTGATAAGGTGGTCACTGATGAACTGTGGGACAGTGGCAGCTCATTTCTGATGTGGATTGGACCGGTGACCCTTCCTGACCTCAGTGAAACCCCTCAAAACAAATGAGCTCAAATACTACCAGAGGACAGATCAAAGCGCTCTCAATCCTCTTGTCATCTCTGAAACCAATAACAGCTGCACAACGATCAGAACTCACACTGAGAGAGATACATGGTGCTCACATTTTATTTTATTTTATTTTTAGATCATTTTCCACGTCTCACTTCTCTCCATTTCCCATCTTTCCAGCTGTAGTAAGTACATCTGATTTCCATGTCTGTGTTGTCTCAATCAGTCACCATTTTCCCAAAGCTGCAGAACTGACAGGACCAGAGCGTTGGAGCTCATTAAGGAAAGACAGAATCGACGCCTGTGGCTGAACTGATTTAATGCTTGAGTGATGTGTCCAAAGGAGGTGTGTAGTGTAAATGAGTGTATTTCTATGAGCCATTGTAAGACGGTGATAAGGTGGTCACTGATGAATTGTGGGACAGTGGCAGCTCATTTCTGATGTGGATCGGACCGGTGACTCTTCCTGACCTCAGTAAAACCCCTCAAAACAAATGAGCTCAAATACTACCAGAGTAGAGGACAGATCAGAGCGCTCTCAATCCTCTTGTCATCTCTGAAACCAATAACAGCTGCACAACGATCAGAACTCGCGCTGAGAGAGATACATGATGCTCACATCACTCACATGGTGGGGTGTCTTCTTCAAAACTAGAACAAACAATCTATAATGATACTCAGCAGCTTGATCACCTGTCAAAATATAGCCTTGACATGCAATCATTTAGATAAAACAACTTACAGTTGCGCATATATGATTTCTCTGTATTTGTAAGTCTCAATCTCAAAGTGTGACTAAATCTTTATGTTCTGTTTTTTTATTTTAGTCTGTTTTGTTCCACTTTTTTATACACGCACAGTTACAAGCCAGAGTGTTGTGTTTACTGCCTCAGAAAAGAGATTAGAAGTCCCTGTAATGTTACTATGGCATCTTTGTGTTCTCTTCACAGCAAAGCTTGTCCAGACGGTGTAAAGCTAGTTACTGTAGCAGTTATAAGTCGTGCTAAAGACAATTAAAATCACATCATTTTACCACAGTCCCTTAATCATGACTTGACCTCATGTAAAAACTGTGCTGTCCCAATTCAAATTTACAAATGTTCACTACAGTGTAAAACAGTTAAGAAGAGCTCAGTAAAAGAGTATCAGAAGGTGAATCACTGGATCCAGAGCTGGAAATTACATGTTGTTCACTGGACCTTTTCAAATTGTTTTGAATTAGGCCCCAAAGCAGCAGTCCAGCGCAGCATGAGGAACTCAGTGTTTGAAGCTCAGGGATTTATGTGTGTCACTGTGTTGTACTTTCATAGTTTGTGCAGTAGCAGCTAAAGCAGGTAGATTGTCACTGCAGGAAAAGCCCGTTCCTGCAGTCAGAAGCTGCTGAAATACTGTAAGTAAAAAGAGGATTACACAGACATGGCTCAGATGTGCACTGAAATTGAACATCACAGTTTGTAGTCCAAAACCCCAGGAATATTTGGGCCACTGTCACCTGATTTCCAAAGCTTTTCCTCTAGCAGTATTTTCAATTTGTACTTAAATAAGGTTTTCAGTTCTTATAAGCTCACTTAATGTGGCATAAATTACAGGCATTAATATCTCAACTGTAAAATTATGAATTGCACAGTGTCGGCTTTCAAATTGTTTGCAGAGATTATCATGATTATCATGTTGAGTCTAATGGCTGTATATCATAAGGTTCATTTACTACAGAGCTTATTTTCTTTATGTAAAAACTCAATGCACAAAATTCACTGGAAGTCTACAGTGGGAGCAGATTCTAACAGGTTGGTGGTTCGTGTACAAAGTACTGTACCACTGGGCTACTCTACATAAACATAGACCCTGTACATTTCCTAATTATACATTTAAACAATATCACTACAAAAAGAGAAACTCACTGGAAAAATAAATGTTTTCATTTTTACAAATGGCTACCATATCTGTCTACTCAAGTACAGACTTTGTTGGAATTCAAAGCCACATTACTTCATTTCTGGCCTCCTGGGGGAAGCACAATAAGCTGTAGGCAGAGTATTGATTTGTTGTTTCCACCTGATGAATGTATGTCCAATTCAAACTTTTCACACACGAAAGTTATGAAGCAAGAGCTTAGCGTTATTACAAGGAAGAGTTTTAGTCCCTTTTACAACCAAACTCTGCAAATACGCTGCGAGCAAACAGCAGTCCATATATATGAGCACTGTCAAAGCAGCACACTTGAGATTTCTCCCTCTGTAGATGAGTAAATTAGGTTTCTGAGTTATTTAGTCGGAAGTAATGTAATTTTCTTTAATCAGCCTTGTTTCTATACAGTATACTGTAGTTTGAGGACAGTTTACTTGCTTGGATATCCCAAAACTTCCCTTTTTTCCTTCCATACCCCCTCTTTTTTGAGGATATGCCTATAAAAAGGCTGCTGTGGATCATATAAAAGGTGCCGCTTCCTCTAAACCACATTAATTAGTCTCTTGTCCTTGTGTCTGGCTGCTTTGAAGAGGGGAAAATGGAAATGTCAAGCATGTCACATCAACTTAAACCAGATAAAATAGGTTGGAGATGTGTGAAACTTTGCAGAAATAGGGCCAGGGATTTCTCAAGCAAGCAACTCATTGCTCAGCCTGTTTGTTGACACATGGAGCAGGTTAGGACATCCTCATT
Organism: Lutjanus campechanus; assembly: GCA_027495735.1. NCBI lineage: Eukaryota > Metazoa > Chordata > Actinopteri > Lutjaniformes > Lutjanidae > Lutjanus > Lutjanus campechanus. The sequence goes on along the minus strand of JAJHUR010089853.1, from coordinate 9,363 downwards.
TAGGATAACTGAAACAATCAGCTGTTGTTTTTCGAATTTCGAACGGTGATTAAACTTGAGCCTAACTTTGTGTGCATTAAATGGTTTTAACGCACACCTGCTGGCCAATCAGAAAAGAGCCTTCACCCAGACCATGGTATAAAGAGTGATAAAGGTCATATATGTCGTTTTGGAAGTCACTGACAGTCAACCTATTCTGTCATATATATGAGGATGTGCTGAATTTGAAAATGCTGGATGAGTATTTCTGCTGAAAGCTGAATGGATTAGTAGATGCTTCTAGAAGTCCCAGTGGTCTAATATCTTCCGTGCTTGACCTCATGTCTGTGTTTCCACTAAAGCCATGCTCTCTCCCAGTAGAACAGACGGTAAATATTTTGTTATCATTGTGCTATAAGATCACATTTTACAGAATAAGCTAGGCATTAGCTTGGCATGAGCCTGAGCAAGGTCACCTCGGCCAGTCTAGTCAACATTGTTCTGCTTATTTAATTTTCCTCCCTCATTGTTGAGGGGAGAGTAAATATGAAAGATCTTTTCATTCCAACCATTGCCCATAAAGGAACAGCCATTACGCCCATCTCTGTCTCATGAGCTATTTCTGACTCTCTTCAGGGGAACTGCAAGCCTCGAGAGCAGAAACGTATTTCCAAACGGTTCTCTATGAACATATTAAAAATTAGAGTGAGGCCACCGAGGAAGCCAATGAACTGTTGGTAAGGCAGATTGTCAGTGACAGTGACACTTGTATAAGTTACATCTGACTTATGCACTGATCTCATTATTATGTTCTACAGTGTGATTGTGCTGCTGTTTGGCTTGGTTTTTGAAAACTTCTACATTTGCTATGATATGAAATCCTAATATAACTAGAGAGCTATGTGTGTGTTTGAGTGTCCCATAATTCCTCCAGTCCACATTTCTCCAGTCCCCTCCAAACTCGCCCCCCAGAATTGTGGTATCAGTGTTTTTCATTCATTTCATTTTTAATGTTAAAAAAAACTTGGTGGTTTTTCTTTTTACTTGTCAGTCAGTTTATTTTGAAATCCATAACTACTGTCACCTGGCACTACTTGTGTCACAGTACCACACTAGGTGTCTACCAGAAATAAGAAAGAGAAGAAGAAAAACAGTACACTAAAGTTTGCGTTGTGTCTAAAAAGCAGAACAAATCACTGTTGGCAACTGATGCCGCCAAAACGCAAGAGATTGGTGCCCCTAGCGAATCTCCAGAGAAGACAGGTAAGAATTCTCAAGTATATTGTTGATTAGCCACTTGATGTTAGCACGCTAATAAAGCACCTTGTTAGATAGTTAGTTCAGCTTCTTGTGATCGTCGCGGTCTACACAGTGCAGACGGCGCACACAGTCTACGTGATTAGACTGTTTAATGGCATATGACCAATCTGGAGGTCAGCCATTTTGTAGGTACTGAATGTAAACAAAGCATCCGAACTCACAACTGTTCCTGATGATTTGCTGCCTTCACACGGGGTCTCATTTACAGTGTTCAAGAGAATAGTTCATATGAACGCCCCCCTCTCGTGGTAATCACGAGTTTAGTCAGGTGCTCATAAATGGAATAAGATTCCTAATGGCATTAAACAAACTCCAAACTCCGTCACGTTTGAGGTAAAACTGAAACACTGGCTTTCAGAAACCCCTTGTATAGACAGTCGTGCAGGTTGTATGTAGCTCATGTAATGGACCTATTTTATTATAATACTAAGTGTGTACTTTAGTCTGTTGTGAGAAAAATTCATGTTTATGTTAAATGTGAATATTTTTGCACACACACTACACCATTTAATTACAACAAAGCCCAGTCCTGTGACTTTCTTATGTTTTCCTTGATACTCTTTTACTTTTATATGTCCAGTACATGTATAATGTTGTTGTTGCAGTGATGCCATTGTCCTTTTCAAACACACAAACAAAACGTATGAGTTCATGGGTTCCGTTTGAAGGCACCATTTGTCGCTAGCAAGCACTTAAGCACCAGCACTTAGCTGGCAGACACTACATGAGTCTCAGTCAGTTCCTGAGCCACCAGAGTTGTCTTTTAAATCTTGTTGTACATTGTGTATGATGACAATAAAGCATTCTAATTATAATTCTAATTCTTCCTGAAGATAATCATCTTAAATGCAATAACCTGGCTGGCAGACGGTGTTTCTGCAAAAGCTGCTATATTGAAGTGCCGCCATAATGCCCATAAAGAAGACAATTTGAATCAGTGATCATTAAAAAAATACACAATTTAATGCTAGACTGTCAAATCAGGAATATTCACCACAATAATCCTGTTGGACAAAGTCATTAATCATAATTCTATGTTAACTCAGAGTCAGACGAATGCATGTAGGTCAGCACGTGGGTCTGCTGGCCTAATGGAAGAGAAAAATACCGTTCATCTCTTGAAAAAGTTTCAAATGACAATGTGCCAGCACACCATCTGTACAGCTGCTGATTGCAGCAACCTACAAAACAGAAGGTTAATGTGGAACTGGGCCACATCTTTCCTTCCAGGTCCACAAATAGACTGGCCGACGTTCAGTCACAGGGAGTCGTTCACTCACACTCCCCTCTGAAAACTCCACATGCCTTCTCATCCTTAACTCCACAGATGATGTACAGATGTCTCAAGACTGTGCAAAAAGGATTTTATCAGTTTCCAACTAAATTCAAGCAACAATGAACATAAACAATGTAAAAACGTCTTGAGTCAAAGGTCCCCAATTGTATCAGATGAGCATTATTCGCCTGCTGGAGCACCATCTGAGTGGGAGCTCTCACAGTAATTACACTGGATTAGCCTTTGTCTACACACTAAATCCCTGCCACATGTGACGTGCCCAAAATGACAATTATTATGTTCAGTGTTCTGTTAAAAATGGAAATGGCACTAAATGGAAATTCACACTGGTGTTGTATACAGCAGTCACCCTCTCAATATTACAGAATTGAAAGTATGTATTTAGAAAATATTTGCTCAGAAAAAAAGGCATTTTTAAGATCTATATTTTATGACAATTGAGAAACTCCATCTGCTGAGGAAATTATCTGACACAATTGAAAGCTCCATAACAACTACTGAATGCACCTTGTGGTGAATCCAGCTCAATGACTTTGCTGTTAGTGTGTGTACAAAAAACCCCACCATGACCAATATTTTATAGTAAAATTAAGTATTAAGTGAATTAAGTATCAAATTACAAATGGAAAAACAAAGGGTAAATGTGAAAGAGGTCGCTAGGAGTGAGGAAACTACTGGCAATTTTCACCTAAATCTTCATTTCCCCTCAACTTTATGGTGTTTTACAGAGTTTCAGCAGTTTAGCTCCCTGGTTCCAAACCTGGGGTTCCCAACCCCACCAAGGGTCGCCAAAGTTTAACAGGGGGTTGTGAGGCCTTCTTGGTTTTTAAGGGTGCAAGAAAACTCAAAACAAACAAGCAAACAAAACAAGAAAAGTGAACATATCTCAGCATTTCATTCATTTCTGTGTAGAAAATGAATAAAATTAAAATTAAACTCTTATTTTTAAAGTTTAGATCAGGTTATTATTTAATATATAGATGAAAAAAAAACTCTCAGGATAAGGGCACAGTGAAGAACACAAGCCATATGAACACAACCTTCGCTCTCTGCTAAAGAACTTTAGAAAAGTACGGTACACACTTAAACCAATCAACTGAAACCCCTGAATTTGTCAAAAAATGTTAAGTTATTATGACTGTTTGAAATTCAAAAAATTATGTGTTTATGCGTTTGAAAAACACATAATACAAAGAATTGTATTAAAAATTAGATAAATATCAGGAAAACTCATCTCTGATGCAATATTCACAGATAGGAATCTACTCCAAATTTATCCAAATCGCTCATTTTAAACAAACTCCCTGCATTTTTTGTGTTAAGTATTAGGGTTAATTGCATAGTTTATTAGCCGATAATATTATTTGTATACAGTGAATATGAATATAATATGAAATATCCATAAAATATTCTACTTAGTCAGGGGTCGTCAATTTAATCAACGATAGAAGACGGCTGCCACGAGGAAAAAGTTGGAAAATACTGGTGTGACTGAAGCTTTACTGTTTTGATTCACTGTCACTGCTCTTGTAGCATCATTTTTGAAAAAGACCTAAAAACCCCACTATAGACTTCCTGCTCAGGACCAAAGAGGCAGACAGACACAGTTAGTGGTGGTTAGCTGGTGAACACAGTAGAGCACTTAGCAGCCAAAGAGCAGCTATTTCTGTCAGGACTTGGTAGAGACCAAAGAGCTAAAAGAAAGTAAATAAATCAATCGTTGCTGATTTAAAAGTAAAGGAATTTTCCTATTGACAAACAAGGTTATATTAACATTCGCTATTTCTCAACGAATGATATTGTATATATCCATGAGGTCAATGAGAGCAGTCCAAAACTCAATAGGGCATCTTTAAAATTTAGATTTTTTTAAAAATGTATCTATATTTTTTAAATTTGCATTGGAGTACTATTTCAATAACAAGAAAGTATAGTTGTTAACTAGAAAGACTGCAGTATATGAGTGATGGGCAGTGGAGATCATTAACTACTGAATTTGATTTCACAGAGTCTGATATAACACAGTTGAGCTTAGATGTTAGATCGACATATATCTCACAATACTATTAATTTATTATTAGATATGAGTAAGTACACCATTTTCTGTATCTGTATTTGTTCAAACTACTGTCTGTATCTGTATCTGTAGCCAGAATGGGCGGGGCTTAAAGCAGAAACTAACAAAAGTTGGAAGTTGTTAATTTAAATCTAGAGCTGATATGGCTTGATCAGAAGTTGCTATATTTGTTACTTATTAGAAACCATTTACAGAACAGCCTCAGAACAACATTTTAATCACATGAGTAAAAGAACTACTACAGAACAATTCTTTTAAACTTGACACATTTTGATACTCATACTCATAAAAAGTACATTATCCATAATGGCTTGACCTCTTTATTTGCACATTCCTATCGGGAGGAAATTTCAAATCGTTATTTTAAGTTTAAATAATCTCATTTTGACACCAAATGTGGAGCCATTATTGCTTGGAAAAACCCATTTCCTGCAATAATAAAATCAGGTTTAGCACTTAATGCCTGGACTTCAAAATGGAGACTGGCAGCTCAACACCAGGTATCAACAATGAGAGACTGACAGGGAATAAATGTGGATATTAGCCAAGTGATAGAGAGAATTGCAGCAGTATATTTATTTCTTTGGTGGGAATGTGGCAGCACAACTGGAAAGGATGAAAAGGATGAAAAATTAAGACTTGATCAAAAGAGCAGCATCATGACAATATTATACAACCTAAATCATTTGTCATCTTGGACCAAAACAGTCAGACCAAAAAAGTCACATAACTTGGAAAACACAAACTTTTTTTTTTTTTTCCCACAAAGGCTTTGTGGGACAGTGGTCTACTTTTCATCCAGCCAGCTCTTGGGCAAAGCTAATACATAAATTCTGACAAAACAACTGGTACTTTTTCCCAAACACACATCTCCTTTCCAAACCCAACAGTCCAAGTTTTATGGAGGCATAATGACACAAACAGAGCAGACCTTGAATGACCCCATAGACAGAAAATATCCAGAAAATATTTCCCCAGGTAGTCTAGGCAGCATGATGACTATGAAAGATTTAGAGTTAGTCTAATAGCATTTTGAAGCACTTTGTCAATATAATATCACTGATATTAAGCTTCAACTCATACATACTTGATAAAGCTCTTTGATACTTAAAAAAAAAAAGCACATTGAGCTTCTCCAGCAGACCTGTTATATTTTCATCTGAATTACTCCTCCCTTTGCTGCCTTCGTCTAACCAGCAGGATACCTTGGATCCTCTCTCCATGCCACGTCCTGAGATTTCAGAGGTTCCTGGTTATCAACTTCAAGGCTTTGAAGTCTAAATGCTATTAGTTTTGATAACATATGTTTCCATGTCTTCATGTTCTGACAGCAGGAGCCACTGTGGAAGAAATGTCACCACCTCTCAGTAAGAACTAAAAACAACATTCAACGTCATCCACTTCATGTAGTAAATCTTCATGTAGTTTGGTTTTGAAGACATTAAGCCTCACACATCCATGAAAATCTTTCCAGTAGCCCACTGAAACACATGTTCAGTTTAAAGCCACACTAGGCAAGGCTGCCTTGAGCTAAATGCAATAAGTCTTCCAAATTAAATGACAAAATTCACAAAATGTTTGTCTATGCTGTCCCATCTGACTTCTTCCTTTGCTGTCTCATCATAACTACTACAGCCACTAGAGGGCTGTGCCACTTGAATGTAAAGATTTGTCACTACAAAGTAATTCTGAAAAAGTTTGTAATATACAAAGAGACAGGGTTGCCTGATAATGATGCAAGGGAATAAATAAAGTTATCACCCAGTTGCCACATTTTATCCTGAGAGGAACAATAATGTGTTCATCAAATTCTATGACAAACCATTTAATACAACATTTGATCAAGACATTAAAGACAGTTCACTCATAAGCAGAAAAGTGAATCTCATGGTGGCCATAAATGTACAGAATTTCATGTGAAGCCAGCCTGTTGTTGAGATATTTCAGTCTGAACCAAAGTGATTGATGGGATTGTGTAAACTAAATATTTATTTTGTTTAATATAATCTACTACAATTTATTACATTAATGTATGGACTGAAACACCATACCAGGCAACAGGTGGTGAAGCACCTACTGCAATGCCACTACAGCTGCCAGATGCACCTGGCAGTGTGAAGTTCTGCTGACATTAATATGAGCCTACATACGTTATCCCTAACTGAAGCAGCTGTATGGCAAAATTGAAGTTCTCACTACACATGCGTGATTCCAGTGAACAGTTTCTATTAAGAAACATGTTATCTTCACTTAGAGACTATTTTTACAGAGGGGTTCAGAGGACTGAACATAATGATGCCACAGTGAAGCTGACCTTTGACCTTTTGGATAGAAAATGTCATCACCTCATCATTTTATCCTATTAGGTATTTGTTTGTAATTTTGTCATAATTGGCATGTAAAATCTTGAGTTATGGCCAAAAATGTGTTCAGTAAGGTTACAGTGACCTTGACCTTTGACCACCAAAATCTAATCTAAAATCTTCAACTCTGAGTCCAAGTGAACATTTGCATCAAGTTTGAAGAAATTCCCTCAAGGTGTTGTTGAGAAATCGCACTCAGAAGAATGGGATGACTTGAAAATGTAATGCCTCCGGTCATAAAAACATGAAGACATAAAAGTCCCAGAAAACTTTTTTTTTCTTCTTTCTAAATCTGAATAGCAGACGTCCTACAGCTTGGAGTCATGAATTTGCACAAAGGAATTTGACTGATCAGTCCAGTAGTATTCAAGATCAGTTGTGAACAAGCTGTAGGTCTGTTTATCACGCACACACACAGCCACTCACTCATGCCTGACAAGGGTAAATATGTAATATGATAACAAGTAGATGTACACATATTTAGATTGTCTTACATTTATATTTGGCCCTTTGAGGGCAACCATAATGCTCCTGTGGCCTGGGATGAAACTGAGTTTAACACTCTTGTGCTAGGGGAAAGGTCAGTCAGTAGGATTCATCCTCTAGGGACCATGAATTCCTGTACAAAATTGCATGCCAATCCCTCCTGCTGCTGTTGAAATATTTCAGTCTGCACCAAACGAGCCGACAGAGTGATCACCGCCATCCATAAAGCCATTCTGTTAACACTGTTTATAAGAAACATTTTTAAATTTTGTTCTCATTGTGAGTAAGGGTGCTTTTTACTCTGCTCCTCTGCTCTGGCACAGCAGTGCTTGTCTGGACAAAGACCCACCAACACTGCAGGGTGTTACTAAAATGCATTTTCTCCAGAGGAATAACAGAGGGATCTGTGAAAGTGAATCTAGCCCCAAGTTTTCAATTCATTCGCTGCAGGGGTTCCTTTCAAGGCAGAGACTACATCACCAAGATTGCTTTTCTCCTCTCTCTGATTGTGTTTCATGAGCCCAGATGGTCTATTTACCTGCAGGGATTTATTTAAACCTATGAGATGGTGAGTTTTCTCCTCAGCTTTACCACAGATGATAACAACAATCAGACGATCTCCAACTGCTCTATCAATACATGGACATGACACTGCTCATCGAAAAGAGGAAATATGACAGAATAAGAAAAACGACAGAAAAAGGTAACAAAGATTACCAAGAGCAATTGGCCCTTCACTAAGCTCTGACTCAAAACAGCAACCGCCCAATCATAGGTTAGCAACTGTAACTAGAGTTGTCAAGCCCCCCATTTCTCTACATGCTGAAGCAGTGTGCAGGAGGCTCTGAAAAGAGTGATAATCAGTGTTTCATGAACCTGGACGGTGGTGTCTTTTTTGTTCTCTCTCAAAAATGTGAAACATACGTAAGAGCACACGTGTGTGGAGTCAATTAAAAACTGTCTACACTTGCTCTAACATAAACTCCAAATGTTAGCATGTGTGGCTAACTAACACTAGCCTACTATCTGCAGTAACTTTACCTCCAGCCAAACTTGTTAGATATCACTGCATCTGCATTTGTTATGTGGGGGGTTTGAGGAGGAGGATGTTGGCTGGTAAAGAATCAGAGAAGGCCAACGAATATGCATCTCTCTCTGGCTTGCTGTCTCAGGTCTAAGCTGCGTTAGCTTAGCTCTTTTTCCAGCTCTCTTCCACGATCATGGTCCAGCTGATCCAGCTGGGTGACCCGTCTCAAGGTCCGCTGCACTAATCGGGTCCCTGCACTTCGCTTTCCCATGTAGATATACCTGCCGTATTTCACCATCTGACCAGTGTTTGCTTAGATGTAAGCTAGCTTTACCCTCAGTCTTTTAGCATTAACGTTATATCATGTATGTAGCTGTCAGGTAACTTTACATTTACACTTTCACAGGGTTCTTGTTTTATGGCGTGTTAGATGGAAATATTATAATGTCAGCTGGAGGCTTCTCAGCACTTATTGATTAACTTGTCCACACTGATTTCCACACACTCAGGTGTTTTGCTGCTATAGCCTTTTTTGGTCTGCTATTACCACTAGCTTATGGTGGTTATTGTTAGCAAACTTTAGTTCAATCAGGAGAGACTTGGAGTGAATTTATAGTTGCACATGCAGAGATACAAGCAGAAAGTCTTTGGCGGTTAGACCCCGTTGTAGAGCATAGAATATGCACATATAGAGAGGGGGTGATGAATCAGAAGAGGAACCCCCCCGGGGTCTAGACACTGGTGGTGGTAAGAGGTGCGATGCAGGGCTGGTGGGTGAAGAAGTCCGACTCTGCTGCCTGGACCTGATGCGTGC
>JAJHUR010089852.1:0-12286 GCA_027495735.1 Lutjanus campechanus | reverse complement strand
CTCTCAAAGTTATTAAAATTAACATAGCAAAACGTACCTATTGCCAGGTGTAGCCTGTGCCCAAAGCACTGAAGGCGCGTGGACGTCGACGACTCGTACGATATTAGTGTGACAGTGAAGAAACATTTACATCCCGCTCTGTAAGCCAGGACAGGATCATGCGCGATTTATTTGCAGTCTGGACGCGGAGTGGTGTGGGTCTCCTCTCTGCTCTGACTGCAGCTACACGTGCTGCGTGAGGCTACTGTGAGACTGACCGCCTGTGAGTGCTTTGGGACGGGGGAGCGGCTCACGGCAGTACCCGCTGCTCGTTGAGGACAGTAACTGCAGAACGAGTCTCCAATAACACCAGAAAAAGTCGCTAGATTTGTCGCTAATCGTTTTGGCACCAAATCAGATTCTGCACCGCCACTGGCCGCATTATCTTCCGCACTCATGTCACTTTTCTTTCTTACTTTTTAATTTCCCCGCTGTGGATGTAGCGTGTGTGTGTGTGCGTCAGTCTCCGTCTCCCTCACTCCCGCCCTCATATGTTTGTCATTGGTTGGCTTCAGCTGTTGATCCACAGCAAGCATGAAATAAGGTTTGTGGTTGGCTGGCCTTGGCAGTGCATTCAAGGGCAATCATAAAAATGAAATTTATTGTGACTTCCACAGCTGTACATGCAGGGCCAGCGCGGGGGAAATCTATATCGTTTATATCGTTGCTTTTTCGATATTAATATCTTGAATGTTCATATCTAGATATAGATATGATAACGATATATCGTTCAGCCCTAGTCTGAATCAGGGTTGTCAGGTCTGTGTGACAAAACCGGTCAAATGGCTGATCAAAATCAGCCCAGTGGTGAATGAAACTGGTGCTGGCGGACAGAGAGCATAGGTATGTTGTGTGTGTGTATGTATGCTGGCGTGTCCCATGTGTACGTGCTGATCTGGGGTCCATTTGGTTGGATTTGGGAAAAAATTAAGTAATTTCATTTACAATACAATTAAAATATGGATGTTTATTTATTATGTAAATTAGGTCTACCCAACCAGCGGACAACACTAATTTTTCTATTAGCAAAAACGAATGCAAACAGAGTAATTTCAAAAATGCTGTATTCATGTAAGAATTCTGCACGTTGAGGCTGTAATGAGGGGGTGGTTAAAATGCCAGAGTTGTAAATGGACGTTTCATTTTTTTTTTACCAACTAAAACACTGTAAGTAATGGAAACATGAACAGGAAATCTAGGAAGTTGATAAAAGAGATTCAAGTGAATGAAAGCGTTTAAATGAATGACATATCTGATGGAAAGACCTGGAAACATTTTTCACTTTCGAAACTTTGTGTTTAAGTTTCAAAACACTTTTCCTCTTTCAAATCCTGTCTTTGGGTTCAAAGTATATTTTTTCACAGCTTTGGCTTTAGGCCAAGATGTTCACATCCTCAGCTTTTACGGTGTCTTTTTTTTTTTTTTTTTACCTTTTGTGAGTTAAAGATACAAAAAGAACTCCTCTGCAGTTTACGCAGTCATCCAAAGTGCATGCATGGGTTTTAAGCATGTTTTGCATACTGTGCATGTCTGAATGTGTCCTTTAAGTTCTTGTTATACAACATTTTTGCAACAGTTATGAGAATCAGCCATGACCTGAATGTTGCAAACAGCAATAATCTTGCCTTGAAGGTTAATGGCAGTGATAAATATTTACCCCCAAAAATGTTTCTGCTGTGGGAGTTAAAAGATGGCACTATACACCTTGGATTATTTTCCACACAGCTGCACAGTCTGATCATTAAAACGAAGGGAAGACAGCTCATCCATGATAGATGCGTGCGTCTTGACAGCAATGAACTGCTGAACTGCTGCAATATAATGGTTCATGTCCCATTGATTACTCAACTCCAAAAACAAGGCTTGTGCTATGCGTCATAACTTGTATGTGTGGTTGCATTATACAAGTGAGTTACAGGATGGACAAGTGTCTTGAGTGATTGTTTTTTTTATCTTCACTTTATGAAGTCGGTTGGCATTAGAAAAGTATGTGCTAGTCTAGTATGTTTATAAGGAATATACCAGTTTACGTTTGTGAAATGGCGCATCAGTGGTATAAGTCAATGAAAACAGTGTGACATTGTGAAAGCTTGAACTTGCACTGTTGTGATTCAGTCTGTCTCCCTCCCTCTCATGGCGTCATTTTCAGCCATAGCAGGCAGCAGTTTTCAGCAAAAAAGCTCTAGTTTTACTATAAAAATGTGCACATTGTATATGCTTATAGGCATTTCAAGTTGACTGCTCGGAGATGCTTCAGAGAACAAAATTAAATCATCAAAAATGATTCAATTATCATTACATTAAAAATGCATTTATGATGTGAACTAAATGAAGTGAAGTAATTTGAACATGTAAAAACACCTTTTCTCAGTTTCTTGCCACTGTAGTTTGATGTTTTAAAGGTGGAATAAATGATTCTGGAGAAAGATAATTGATTGTTGAATCTCATTCCCAGGCTCAATAAGAATTTCCATGCTAGAACAATCTGTTACTGAATATTTTGTCATTAGCCTACAGTTTGATTTAACCATTGCAATGAATGGGCTAAGCAGTTCCCCTGCTATATTTATTTCAATTTAAAAATGACTTTAATTGCTCCCTTGTCCACCCCACTTATGTGTTGTGGACCCACACAGTATTTACAGCTAATCTCTTGAAAAAGAGATGATATGATATGATACTAAGGCATTTTGGTTCTTGATTGTGACAAGAAATGGTCATAATGCATTAACATTTTGAGCCTGGGAGCAATCATGTATGCTAAGCTACTGTAGGTTATCACGACATGTCATACAGCCCAGAAGAACAAGAACACGGTTTGTTCTTTTAGGCTCTTGGTTATCAAGTGAAGTCAGGTTTGTGCGTGTAGCCCAGTATGACATACAACAACAATTCTGATCACGGCTGAAGCACTCAGACAAGAAAAAGAACAACTCTTCACCAAATACATGTAGCATATAAGGAAACAAATATAAATGTGAATAAACTTGGGAGAGGCAGTTCAAAGAGAAACCCTCCCTCCTTGGAAACCAAAGAAAAAAGGCAATTATTAAAAAAAAAAACAGCAACAAAAGGTTGTAACAACAATAGAACTAGATAACAACAGTGGGATTATAGTAAATTCAATTTAGATATACAAAGACTAAGTCCAAAATGTCCAATAAAATAATTCCACTTTTGTGAACTAAGGTTGGTCTTTAATCCCATAAAAATAAATAAGATAGTTGTACACGTGTGTAGAACAGCAAGAACAAACAGGTTTTAAGTCCATAGGGAGTCAACTTTGAGAGCAGTACACCTCAGTGTCCCCAAGGTGAAAGGTAGACTTGGAAAATAGGACATGTATTCCAGTTCACACAGACATTAAAAATTATATCTCTGAAATGACATGAATACAAGAAAGGACATGGTGTCACTGCTACATGTTCACCAGGCAGACACATGAAAAGTAACTTGAGAAAAGGATCTGTCGGTTGCCATATTAAAATAGCATATGAAATGTGAAATTACTATGATCTAAAAATACACAAACATATGTGTTCACATATGCATTTATGTAGGTTTATACAGTAGGTCATGCATAGAATTGCACATTTTACTGCATTTTTTGGCTCTGATTGAGTTTTTCATATTGGTTATGCTCCCTCAGCCAGCCCCTGTGAGCAGGGTGTGCATCATGTTCAATTGCAGTAACCCAGCACACCCTTAACACATCTGTCAGGTTGCTGCTGAGCCTTTCAGGAAAAGAGCCTGCTTGTTGTGAAACATAGAGGGACGAAAATAGAGAATGTCTTGGCTGACAAGTAGCGGAGGTTAAACAGGGTAAGGTTGTATTTCAGAAGTAACTTAAGAAGTTCCAGGGTTCCTTGTCACCTATGAAACTAACAGGTCTTGGCTTAGGGTAAAACATGCATGCTCTGACAGTCTATCAAGGTCGGTGTGTGTTTTAAGTGTCCTGAATCATCACTTCAACAGTATCAGCAGTACAAGGGAGGAAAAAGAATATAAAACATAGAGAAGAGCGTGCAGTTAGAAGCTTTTGTTTTACAGTAACAATATTAATTTGGCATAGGCTATATTTTAGTGCTATAAATAACATGACATTTGTGTGTGCTATATTACTCAGCAGGAGCCAATTAATTTTGATTTGATTTGAAAGGAAGGAGAATGTTAACTTGCCTCTTTTTATGATGGTTTACCAGTGACTCACAAAAAAGTCACTTTAATTAAAGATATAGTTCTAATGCTTTTAGTTCACGGAGCTGGCACGTGTGTACTGTTTACAATTTTGTACCCATATAACTTAAAAGTTCAGTCCTTCTGCACTCAGGATTTTTGTTTTTGTTTTTTTCTTTTGAAGCCACAGACTCGACCAAGCCGTCTAAAAAAAATATTAAGCTACACCAAAAAGTGTGACTTTAAGATGTAAACCTTATCTGGAAATGGGGGAATGTTTTGTTTTTCCTGGGACTTTATATTAATAGCTGCTGTCTATGAAATGGAGCAGTTTTTCCAGTAAAAATTAATTAGGCCTAGCTTTAGTTTTAACAAGTCACCTACTGGTGTTTTTTTAATTTTCAGAAGTGAATGGGCTGATTTTGGATGTAGTTTGAAAAAGTCAAATAATTCAGGCAGCTTATATGAGTAGTTGGTATATAAACTTAATTTCTAGGAGTCAGTGTTGAGACTCAATACACAGAACTGTCAACAATTTACTGTAGATAATATCAAACTAGATGATAACACACACAGTGCCACTATGCTGTATGAGAGATAATATTAAATTATAATCCCACTCTAATGACAAGTCAGTAATAGCTATAAAAGCATGTTTCAGATTTGGTTTAGTGATGATTGACAGTGGATATTTGTGGCATGCTTGCCTGGTTCAGACCTAAAACTGATTGTCTGTTGCTGTTCCTTTAGATCTTTCGACCATGATGACTAAAAAACATTACTTCAAGAGACTAGACAGATGGCAAACAATATCAAGATAAATGACAGCCTATCACGAAGGAAAAAGTAACAGCAACACCGAGAGACAGACAAAGAACACAAGAAAAAAGGGGCAGAGAGTAATGGTGAGCCTTTAAGCAGAAGAAATACACATGGTAAAGCTGTCCTGGCACACCAGGCGGAGATGAAGTAGACAGAGCTCACAAGAGACTAGAGTGAAGAAACTAGCATTAAAGCATGCCATCACAAATTCTGCCTACAGACAACCAGACAAAGGAAATGGCAACCCTAAATAAATGTGGCTTGTCTCTTGAACTGTGTGCGTGCATGTCACACATAACACTGCATATTTGTGTATGTGGTTGGTTTGTATGAGTGATAATGGGATGAATGGTTGAGTGGGAGAGCATGTGTCAGTGCTGCATGCAGTCACTTACGTATGTGTTTGCGTCTTTTAAGTGTGTGTGATGTGTTTGTGTCCACGCTTAAACTAAACTGGTAACAATTTCTCTGTGGCCATAAAGCAAAGCACAGAACTATATAATAAAACAACAAGTGGAATGTTAGGATATGTAAGAGGTGTAAAACCCCTTGACTGAAAGATCAATAACTCCAGCAGATTTATGTGAAAGCTAAACTTTTGCTTCCTCGCTCCAATCTGTCTCTTACTGACACTGTTGTTTAAATTACAAGAGCAAAGAGGCACAGAGACACATAAAAAAATACAAAACCACTATCCAAGAGCAGGCACCAGTGACTGGTAATTCAACTTATTGACAGACATCATCACAGCAGAGACTGTTTAATCCACAAAGCTCCTACAAGCACTTGCAAGCATGCAGCACTTTACAACCAAGCTAAATAGAGGAAGACTGAGATGTTTTGAGTTCTCCACCCATTCCTCTGTCTCTCACATTACAGCTCAGAGATCAGCCACATTGTGTCCCAAGCCCAAGCTACACAGGAATTCTCAAACACCGCTGATGTGTGTCAGTTGACTTGCAAAACACACACTGGATGCACCAATTGCTGCTTATCTGGTGCACATTAATACTGGCAGCGGCATATTCTGATGCATTGTCCTGCCTACCTGCAATGATGCTTCTCTAGATTTCTAGGCTGTGGTGGCATTTATAGAAAACAAGAGTCACTGGTCACTGGTGCATGTTGTCCTCAATGTCCTCAACACATGATCAGTGGTATGAGCTGTCCTCACTGCAAGGTCAAGCCACTATCATTCCCGAGATAGCAAGAAAGTGGTGTGAAATATGCAGTGTGCCTACTAAAGACCATTTAATGAATTATGTATATCGGTTTAACACAAAAGAAGGTCCAGGCAATTATTCTGTTTTTGGAGAAGACGACAGGTAAGACCCCAACAAGTAAGAAGAGTTTGGCTGCATAACACTGTTTCTGTCTACTTCAAAGACAGCTGTCGCCTTATTGGTTGTGCACTGAGGGTCACTTTAACCTTGAGCATGCTAGCAAGTAGGGCTGGGAATCTTTGTGAATCTCACAATGAGATTCAGGTTCTTTGGTTTCTGATTTGATTCAGCACTTAACTCAATTGAATGAATAGTCAAGGGGGCACAACAACAGTCTCTTGCTCCAGTATACTGATGTGCAATTTTCAAATTGTAGTAGGTTTAATATTTGTTAAAGGTGAAATGCGTGTCAAAATACCATTTTTAATTAATAGGGCTGTCAAAGTTGACATGTTAACGCGCTCATGCAAATTCCTTTTAACACCACTATTTTTTTTTTGACAAGCCATTAACGCATGTTCTGTTATATTGGCCTGACCAGTCGTTTGAATTAGAGGTGAGCTTCCCTGTCACCTGACAATGTAAAGGCTTGTCTAGGCAACTGGCTCAATGCAAAGAAATAGAAGAATAGGAGGAGGGAGAGGAGAGAATGCTGATTGAGCTGCAGCTCCACCTGAAACCAGGTAAAATTAAAAAAAAAAAAAAGCTGACCCACAGCAGAGAGAGAGAGAGAAAGCGTGTGAATGTGGACAGATGTGTCGACTTGATATAAAAACTTTTTATGATCATGAATCATAATGTTACTGTACACTTCTGTGGTGCGTGATTTTTACTCTAAGTCCCATGTGTGTACTTTTAAATACTTAATTACTTCATGCCGATTGATCATAACTGTGAGGGAGGAGAGACAAGCTGTAGAGAACAGGGAGGGAGGGGGAGTGAGTGTGTGAAGTGTCGACCGATATAAAAACTTTATTGCTCATGAATCCTGATGTTACTGTACCTTTCTGTGGTTTATACACTACAGATTAAAATATCTGTCGCTGCAAAGACCAAACTGACAAACCCTCGTCTCCTCCACAAAACGTTTGTCACTGCGCTGCATTATTGTAAGTCATGATGAAGAGTCCAGACTCTGTCTCTCCCTCTTCATCTCTGCGGTGTCGGTGTGCAGTTTGCTGTCTGCTGTGGTCTAAAACATCCTCACTGATGCAAACTGTTTTGTCATTATATAGACTGAGCTTTAGAGTGACCTCTCCTTGGAGGACAATATTTTATTAAAGAAATAAACTATTATTAACAATAATAATGCTAAATAAATAAATAAATGCATCCTATAAATAGTGACCTTTTCCTAAAATACGGTTGGTTCTGTGGTGTTGGTGGTGTTAGTGCGTTTTGGCCTTAATCTGAAATTGAGCAGGTCAGTATGCTCATCTGTGCCTTAGGTTTATCATATTTTGAACAAATACAAAATGTGCAATTAATTTGTGATTAATCGCAATTAACTACAGACAGTCATGCGATTAATCGCGATTAGATATTTTAATTGATTGACAGCACTATTAATTAAATATTGTTATGCTGCAAATATACAAACACCTTTGTTTTTACTAGACTTGCACCGATTACAATTTTTTGGGCCGATACCGGTTTCCAATTTTCAGAGTGCTTGGACGGCCGATACCGATTTTGTCCGATTTCATTTTTTCTAAACCACTTTACAGCACACAAGATATTGCAAAAATGTCTAACTTTCCTCTATTAGAACATTTTAACCAAGATACAACCAGCTTTTCAATAATCATGTCTTTGCTAGAACACACTCTACATTAATAAATAATATATAACTTTTTGTCTACTATATCATCATCATATCATAGCATGTGCTATATTATTCTTAAGATTTAATTTTCATTCATTCTTTTATTAATTGGTTAACGATCTCAAATCGGCATGAATTCGAGCATGAATGCACTTAATACAATAACTTTTGACTCTACCATCTTAATGAGACACATGACAGCTGTCTGCCACCAGCTTTGTGTGGAAATACTTCAAAATATTAAACAATGAAGACGCAAACTGTTGCTGCAACTTTTAGAATCTCAGATAAAATTCCAAGTGAAGCTCGAAGCTTCAAGACTGGATTTATACTTTATCCAAAACACGTTGGGGTGAAATACTGCATGTGATGGATTTACTGTCAGAGGTTGGCTGTGACAAAAAGCGCACCTCACTGAAGAAAAAATATCTCCAGGGGAATGCATACAAAGCCCTAGACCAAGTGAGTGAGAGCTTTATTTTAGAGGTTTGCTTTTTAACATTCAGTGATAATTAACTTAGTTAAGTCTACAATGTTGAGCATCGCAGTGCGCGCGGTGCAAGCCGTCTGCTCCGCTCAGCAGCAGCCTGTGAATGCGAATGAAGTCTGGAACCAGCTCAATATCACGACTTTGAAAACACCAAATGACTTGTTTTAACGAATTTCATTAGATTAAAATATGTATAACTGTAAAATATCACTTCCATGAGGCTGTTCAGTCCGACAGTAACAGATCACGGGCTGAATGGCATTTCATCCTCCTGTGCTGCCGCAGCGAATGTCAATTTGCACGTAGCCTGCAGTTTATAATGTTGATTAACATTGAAATGGCGGTCTTCTTCCTCAATAATAATGACTAATATCAGCAGAAAATACACTGAAGTGGTCAGGTTGGGAAGCTACATACATCGGGACAGAGCTCCTCTGTTTCCAGGATAGAAAATGTAATTTTCGGGAAAATATTAATCCCTACCTTTGATCTTACCAGACGTTTTCCACGCCTTATTTTAGCCTCGCAGGTGTTGCATACTGCAACCGAAAAGAAGAGGCAATGCGTTTGCTTAGTGTTTTTTTAGGAATTTGACTGGCCCTTTAGACCGGCAAATTTTAGACTGACTGGCCGGTCGCCGGTCATGGCCGGTCATTCCGAGCACTGCCGATAAATCGGTGCAAGTCTAGTTTTTACAGCTCTAAGTTAAAATGAGACCATAATTATTTCACTATTATTTTCAATGAAAATGAGAATTATGATTAAAAAATTATAATTCTCTTTATATCACAAAGCAGTTGCAATATAGGTCAAAATAATCAGATTCCAATATTTTTTCAAAATCATGCAGCCCTACACTCCATTAATGTTAGTCTCTGGGTGATCCCATAGAAAGTATTTACATTTAAGTGGCAGTAACATCACAATTGAATTGGGTTTCAAGGAAATGCTCATTTATTAGCGCGACAGTTCGAGCTGTACACTCTTCCTCAGTCTGACACAAATTTTTATACGGGAGCTCTTTTGGTGTGTGGATCTTGTGCTCTCTTGTTATGCTTTTGATATTTTGTGATCCAGCACCCAACCCATTGGGCCTTGGGGATGTGTGTTTCCTTCTTTCATGGTGTCTTTCAATGAAATGCGCCTGGTGTAATTTCCTTGTTAGTACAAAACACTAATGTAGATTAGTATCTGCAGTCATAACTGTAGATCTGCTACATTAGAAGGTACTATACAGCACAAAATGTATGGTATTATGAAGTTTGGAACTGGGCCACAGAGCCAGATAGAGGCTGTCCTTGTCCTGATGATCACCTGGAGTCTTCCACAGCATGCACTCTATTTCCCACTCTCTGCCTGCTGAATGAACAGAATGTTTCAGACAAAGAATACAAATGGAGGCACGGGGAGGTTAAATTGGAGACTAGCAAAGAGTGTGTGTCTGTATGCAATGGGAGGACATAGTCTGTGCGTAGGCTGTGATTTCCATAGCATGACTCACTGCTGGAGTCTGAAGGGTCAGTTAAAGGTCCTGATGTGGAATGCAATGACTGTGTATGTGACAAAAATCATCCTTTTGTCTGGTGGAAGGCTAGGAGCTGACAGCAAAGCCTATTAGGGCTCCAGCGAGCTGCAGCCCTGGGTGTTCATCTGTGCTCTTGTGTATGTGTATGCATGGTTTTACAAATGCATGTGTGTGAGGTAAAGATTTGCATCCCATTATATTTTAAAATGTGAGTAAAAACACATACTCCATGGTGACAAATGAGGGAGAAAAAAATCTTTTTATGTAAATGTTGTGCTTGTTAGGGGCTTTTTTATTTGGAAAAAGCCTTGTTTCTTTAATGGCAGATCATGAAGAATTTTTCAACAGATTGCCCTGGGATAGCTCTGCTCTCATTTATATTTTGTAGCCTACACATTGGGCCGTTAATTGTGTGCCACAGTCTAGAACATTTCACTGATAAATCTCTGCATAGTTGTATCAAACTCACCCAGTGTCTCATCTTTCTTTTTATAAGACTCTTTAAACAGGTTTACTTTTCCTGTGATAAATCTTGGCCTCATCACCCTTCAACATAAATAACACAACCTTGGATTAAAGTGCTGGTCCTCTGTTCGCATTGTCTGAAATGAAACGGATATGATACTGCATGCTACTGACAGCACCGTCCACTTAGCATATCTTGGCTGTCAGAGTGTTGATAGCTAGAAGCAGAAGTAGCAGGGGTGCCCTTAGAAAATTTGGACCCCAAGAAAACAGCTCAACATCAGCTCTGACATATCATATGTCCAAAATTGCTTACATGTTCCAGGGCTCCTGTCCAGCTCCTGGCCCCTTGGCTGTGAAGAAAAACACATTTGTCAAAAAATCATCATGCTCAGCTCATTATGTACATGAAGGGATGTATTTCAGACAGTGCTGAACTTCTGTGAGCTTGTTACGCATTTCACATCCCACCACCAGCAGGTGCAGGCATTGTGTTCAGGTCAGAGGTGTTATTTAGGCATAGTGACCTACAGGTCGGTTGGTCGATATGCTCATTTTCATTAGCAATACTACTGCTGGTGTTACTTTCATGTAGAACTGCAGCAATTAATTGAATAATCAATATTAATTGATTATTAGATTTTTGCCCTATTTTGATAAATTATTATTGGTTTGAGTCATTTTTGTAAGAAAACAGTCAAATTTCTCAGATTCCAGCTCACTAAATGTGAATATTTTCTGGTTTCTTTACTCCTCTGTAATAGCAAACAGAATATCTTTGGGATGTGGGCAAAACAAGACATTGAGGGTGTCACCTTGAGTTTTGAGAAACACTGATCACAATTTTTCACAATTTTCTGAGATTTTCTGTTTAAAGATCAACTAATAATTGATTATTTGAAAAAATAATTGACAGATTAACTGATGATGAAAATAATTGTTAGTTACAGCGCTGCTTTCATAAGAAGTAAAAGTCCTTCTTTATCTTTATTTTCAGTCAGGGAGAGACATACAGTATGTAAACCTGATGTATTGAGTGACAGGCTATGTATTTACCGAACATTTACTTGGCTCTAACAGACTGACACTAGGGCTGAGCCGGATACTCGTTTCAGACGAGTATCCGGTACGGATAAAGCATTTTTGACGATTACGAACATCATACGAGTAAAAATCATCAATATCCGTGCTTGTCCTGAAGGAAAATCCTCATTGGGTAACTGATTGTCTTCATGCTCTGTGATTGGCCAGTCACACACAGCGCCCGCCCCTCCCTACACACACACGTCTCTGCAGCACACACAGACAGCTGATCTCTCTGTCTTTGGCTTGATGTTGCTCACGTTGCTTTCTTCAGTGGTCTACTCCTTAGGTTTTGTTCAGCTTGCCTCTATTTCGGTTTGTATGATATTTAAAGTTACTTGGTGAACTTGTTTCGTAACGTACGCGGTGCATTTGACAAGACAGAGCTGAAAACGGCTCGTGTCGCGTCGGTCACTGCCTCCACTCCGGTCGGTTTTTTGTTGTTGTTTTTTTTTACCGTCTGCTTGCTCTTAGTTTGGCTGGTGATATAAAGTCAGTTGGAAAACTTTGCTCGTACTGAACGCGGTGCTTTTGAGAAGAATACAGTGAACAAGGCTGACATATTATTTCCCTGTTTGCCATCACTGGATGTTTGCATGAATCACCAAGTTCACACAGATCATTAAAAAATAAACAGT
>JAJHUR010089848.1:2722-14609 GCA_027495735.1 Lutjanus campechanus | reverse complement strand
TTTTTCCAACATTGTTAACGCTTAGTGCAAGGACACTGGAGATCAGTATGTGTATAGTCTATATGATGATGTCACACTAAATAGTGTGTGATATATAATGAGTTAGTATCTTAAAATAATGAGAATCTTCCCCCAAATAGACATTGAATAATAGTGAGAAAGATTCTTATTATTTTGAGGTATTAACTCATTATTTTTGAGATAATATGTCTTTATTTTGAGATGCTAACTCGTTATCATGAGTGAATAAGTCATTATCATGAGATAATAATTCATTCAGAGAAAGTGTCTCATTATAATGACTTACAGGATCCTTTTTTTCACCAGATTGGTGGTAATGGGCTTCCATAGAGACAGCACATCCAGCAGTGCACTGAAGAGGAGAGAAGCATATACAGCACAGATCTAGCTGTTAGTAGACTCCAGAGACTCCAGTCTGCACTGTAAACCACAGAATTGTAGAGTAACATTAGGCTTCGTGATTGAAGAAGGTTTATATCACGTCAACACTTCTGTCCATATTTGCATGCTCCTTTTCTCGTGCTCGACCTGAGTGCTCTGTCTCCAGGCTCCAAATCTAACCAACCTCTGATTATGTGTGCAGCATTTCACTTGATGTTGCCCGGTCAGAATTTCAACAATAGACACCGGTGTCTAACAATAATATTGACAGCAAAGAGGCAGAAGAGAAAACAGTGAAATCAGCTGGGGCAGTGCAGAGTCTGCAGGGTGTATAATTTTTTGAGAGGCATAAGGCCAAACTGCCTGATGCCTGATCCTGCCTTGACGAGTAATTTTATCTGTTTTCATAGCAGGATTTTATTATAATAAGCCTTTAACAAATAGCCCACTGCACTGTATGAAATAGCAGATGCCAAACCTCAATATTAATAGTTGCACTGATATCTAAAACGCAATAATGTAGTTGGATTCCACCTGCAAGTCCCTGGCAGCTGTTTTCATCTCATTCAGGCAGTTGGCAGCGCTTATTTGAGTCTGATCAACAGTGGTTGTTTTGCTTGGAGCAGCAGGGACAGAAATGAGAATGTGCACATCCTTAATTCAGAGCAGATGGAATATAAATGGATGTGCTGTGGACTGTACGAGGTCACATTGCAAGACTCAATTGTGGTGTTTGGTTTATTCAATTAGCTGACTCCTCTGAGTCTCACACCGGCCAGGTGGGACGCTTGTAATTCTATTTCAGTCGACTACAGCAAACCACACTGCATGCAGTTACTATGGCAAATTAACCAATGTGCTATGAAGAAATTAGAAGTTATACATTTTTTTTATTAATTATGTATGACTGTGCCTCCTCAACTATGATAACTTTGGATGATTACAGTAGCCAAGTGAATACTGTAATGTTCTTTATCAGCTTATTAGTGTTTTTCATGCTGAGGGTAATTCAGATAGTCTGCAGTATGGGATTATGGGATTGCTTGCATGTGTTTGCAGCTAATCTTGAATACTATTGGACTGATCAGCCTCATTTTTTTGCACATTTATGACTGTATGCTGAAGGACCTCTGTGCTTCATTTTTGAAAAACCTTTTAAAATGTTTTTATGGCTCCACGCCTGTGACAGCTGTGGCCACATGAGACTTTATGTTTTCAGGTCATCCCATCCTTGTGAATGTAATATCTCAATAACGCCTTAAAGGGAATTTCTTCTACTTTGACACACATTTACAAATGGACTCAAGGATGAACCGAGTAGATTTTCGTGGTCAAAGGTCAAGGTCACTGTGACCTCATGTCCGTCCTATTCTTGTGAACACGATATCTTTGGAATGCTTGGAGGGAATTCTTTCCAACTTGGCACAAGTGTCCACTTGGACTCATCAGATGTTAAAGGTCAAAGGCCAAATTCAAGGTCATGGTGACCTGACTGAACAAATTTTTGACCATAACTCAAGAATTCATGTGCTTATCATGACAAAATTACACACAAATGTCCAGTAGAATAAAATGATGAGGTGATTACATTTTATATCCAAAAGGTCAAAGGTCAACTTCACTGTGACATCATAATGTTCAGCTCTCTATCAGTCCTCTGTGCTCTCATGTAAAAAGAAGTTTCTAAGTGATGGCAGCATGTTTCTCACTGGAAATTATTCACTGGAGTCACACATGTGTTGTGATTACCTCCATTTTGCCAAAAATTACAATTAATACTTTTTTATTAAATTCCTTAAAACTTACAGGTCAAAATAGTTTTTATTTAATTTTATTTTTGTGACTGCGCTGTTTTATACAACCACTGACAGCTGACTTTTTCACTCTTCTTCACTGGCTGTTAGGGGCTGCAAGCGATCAACAACTGCTTCAGCGAGGGAACTTTGCGAGTCTCAGCTGGTTGGCATCTGGCAGTTGTGGTGGCATTGCAGCAGGTGCTTCACCACCTGTTTCCTGTCGGGGATCACTCTTCTAGTTACCAATAATATGCAGTAAGTGTACTTTTCTTTAACTGTAAAGCTTAACTGAAGCTGATGATTGATTGTTGTTGTGCTCCTGCCTAAAACACACACATGAAATGTTTCATTATAATTACTATGATTGATAAGCTCATGTTGTTTTAACGCATTGTAGCCTCCCAGCTCATTTGTTCATTCAAAATTTAATCACAAGGCCAATTAGCTATAAACTTAATTTTTAGGCCTGACTGCGGTGAATTCTATGGGATTGTGAAAGACAGGCAGCAGTGAGATGACTGCTGAAAATAATCGTGTTTAAGCCATCTTCCCATAGATCTCTTATTTTCACTGCAGTATCACAAAAAGCAGCAGAGCATGACAGGCTTCTCGAGGGAGTTTACAGCCTATCACACGGTCTGATCACACTAAGAATTTATTACTGAGCAGAAGGTACAGTAGATAAGAAAATGCATCTTGAAATTTTTTGAAAGCATGTGTAACAGTACATATTATCTATACAGCTGTTGAGATGCAAAAATTAGTTCTCATTTTCATGACAATGATGTGAGGGAAATAGAATTAAAATGTAAAAAATAATGTGCTACAGTTGTATATTATTATTGTGGATTATGTATGTAACTTTAATAATTAATGGGTATTTGCAGGATATTTTTTTTCCACCAGTTTGGTTCGACTCATTTGACTTAAGGTGTGATGGATTTGTGGTCATAAATCAGTTCTATACGCTTGCACCCTGGGAGTTTTGCAAACAATTCTTTTTTCCACCATGAAAAATGACTGTATACCCCACTTTTTACAGCTGGGTACCTTGTTTCGCTTTCAGAGCTCATAAATATCAAAGTGCATTTCATTGCTGCTCTTTTCATCTGACCTGATTCCGAGCTTAATAATAAAACAGTGCTGTCTTGCTTCTCCAAACATTTCCTACCCATAAATCTAATTAGAACAAACATCCACCATCGCTAAATTTATGCACCAAGCCTGGAGCTAGCTCCTGCATGCTAAATGCAAAGAAATATCTGGGCTGCTAATGGGGAAGGTTAGAGAGCTGAGGTCAGCAGCTTTAGTTGGACTCAGCTTCTACCCTGTGCTCTAAAATGTTCATTGGAAGCTGGACTGTAGCCTTTAGGGACTGTCACAAAGTGCTTAGAGAGGTGGTCGCGCAGGGATTGCCCTCATTGCAGAGTGAAGAATGAGAGCCTCTGGGGTGAGTCTGCTGCGGATGAGTCATGCAAAAGATAAAATGAGAGTATGACTCTTGGTTTCAAATAGTGGTTTATATCAGCGGGAACTCTGATGTAGATATTGTGTTAATTTCCACGTTATTCTCATCATGCCGAAATGCACAAAATGAAAGCAATAGAGAATTTAGAGCATGTGTACTGAGTTAAGAACAATTAAATAATAAATTACATTATGAAATATATAGAAGCACATAGATCTGTCCTACTTATATGATACTGACTATACTTGAATATTGAATATCTATGCTGGTCCAGTACTAATGTGTCCAACTTCAAGCAGATCATAGCTTAAAAAATTAATTTTACTGAAATCTTCAATTATGTATTTTTGATATTCTTCTCATTTCTCTTAACTCAGTGCACCGTAAAATCCATTTCCATATATTCTTCATCGGAAAAGGCTAAATGACTTTGACATGAATACATAAACAAGGGCAGAATCTCTGAATGCCCCCTGGACATCCATCCGTACAGCTGGCCAGGAGCAGAAACTCGGCTAAAAGCCTGAGTGGGACTCGTACACACGTGCCAGTCATTACATTGTAGAGGGCACTGCACTCGGTTTACGTTACGTCACTATGTCAGTGCACATTATCTGATTTACTCACATTATAAGAGAGGAAAAAGAATCAAGATATTTCATATACTGTATTTGCACTAGCTGCAGTCTCTACAGGGTTAAACATGGCCACAAATCAGAAGAAAACAACATGTGCTCTCATGTTCTCAGTCAGGTTAAAGAAAAAAAATGGACGAAACCTTAAGAGGACACCAAAATTATAAAAGTCCATTTTGCACATGCCATCAATTTTCAGCACAGTAACACATTTATAAAAGGAATGTGCTGTGAGAATGTGTGCACGGCAGCAGATGGTATACGTCATTGATCAGTGGATTTGGAACCAGAATTAAGTCATCTGTAATTACATTGTTGATTTATAGCATGAATTTGCTATTAACCCTTTTATTTTTAATGTTCACAGGGTGCCAATTGCAGCAGCTTTTCTCCACTGAGCTTTAGTTACAAAAAGCTCATGGAAAGCTTTCATGGAGCAAGACTTAATTGAGGATATAACCAATTATATTTCTCTTTCTTTCACTGATTTGTTTCCGTGGGACCCACAGTCAGCAATGTAACTGTGTGCCACAGTACAGGCTCACTTTGCATCAATTAAGGTATACGCTGTACGTGTTTACTTATATAAAGATTTAAAGCCGTTACGAGTTTGAGTGCTCATGTTTTTATGTGATTACAAATGACTCTGAAGCAGAAACACAGGGGAATGGACAGAAACTGCGACTCAAAAGGCAGGGATGGTACCGTTCAAATGATTTATTTGCGAAGGAAAACATACAAAATGGCTTACGGATGACTAGTCAGGCAGGCACAGGTCAAAATCAGTGAAACAGTCCAGCAAAAGCAAACAAACAAAACACAGGGAAACTCTGGGTCAAGGGCTGGAACACTTGACTAAGACTAACTGGCAATGAGGGAAACACACAGTCTAATACTAATACACTAATAAACTATAAACACAGGTGAAACAGAAAACAGCTGGGGAAAAGGACAAAGACATGAAGTAAGACACATGAGGGAAGGCTCTTTCAAAATAA
Organism: Lutjanus campechanus; assembly: GCA_027495735.1. Lineage (NCBI taxonomy): Eukaryota > Metazoa > Chordata > Actinopteri > Lutjaniformes > Lutjanidae > Lutjanus > Lutjanus campechanus. The sequence goes on along the minus strand of JAJHUR010089848.1, from coordinate 9,310 downwards.
AACAGGACACAGCTAAATTAAAAACCCCAACCCATAACAGTCTTTGTAATAAATAATGATGGAGACCCTCATGGCCAAATCATAATGGTAATTAAAGAAGATCAAGGCGTTGTCTTTGATAAAGCTACAAAGAGGTGGGTGCAAAGAGGATAAAAGTGTGGTTTGTTAATAAAAGCAAAAGTGCAATGGAAACAGAGCGAGTAACTTGTGACATATACATGTAGCATGTGATCCACCACTGATATGACAGATGCCAGCGGACGTAAACATCAGATCTGTTCGGAGCTACGAGGAGACTATAATGTTTCACAAATTAATATATGAAGAAAATGAAAGTGCTATATTTAAATCATGTTTTCTACTCCGTTTTTCACCTTTTGAGGTTTGGTTGGAGCTCATTTAACTACTTCATTTTGTTGTGCAAACTGCTCTTAATCTGGATGGAAACCTAGCTGATGACACCTACACTAAATGCAGTTGCAATGTCATTTCTGTTGGGTGCAAGTCTATATTTTTACTCATTATGCAGGCCTGCTCCGCAATTTCATGGTCACCTGTGCAAAGCTGCTTGAGCCAAGGTAGGTGCACCTGTGTTTTATGCAGATCAGACGGTGAGATGGCATGAAATTGCATGAACACAAAGTTGGTGCTTTAGTTTGTGGAGCGCACACAGACATTTACAGAACTTAAACTTTAAACCTGGAAAATAAAAAATAATGTTTATTTTTAGTTTTCTGGTCTGTTAACAGTTACAATTACAGTGGAATCTGTCTACTGCCTACATGTACTGCCTATAACACATTTCATTAGCTCCTAAAATATACATTTTTAGCTCATTTCATTAATTTATAAGGAAGAAATCTGCAATATATCTACTGTGCTAAATCATAAAATGACCATGATATGTTATACGAGATAAAGGAAACATGCTAAAAAAAACAAACAAAAAAAAAACAAGCAGCTCTGACTTCAACCCTACAGCCAACAAGTTCTCCTCTGAAATATCCATTCTGGTTTGGAATAACTGTGTTTTAATCCTGTGTTTTACTTAATTATTTATTTATCCAACATTACTTTTGCTACCCACATTTTAACACAAAAAATCTGTATTTTCTACACCTTACATTTTCAAAACAGTCTGGTTACTTTAGTTTTAGTGCATTTGAGGGGAATCATTGATTATTTTTATTTTGTGTAATTGTGTGCCACCTTCCCAACATCAAGACCAATTTCAAGCTAAATGGATGGGACAATATTAATGGTAAAGACAATTTGTTGGTGTATCCATAAAAGCATATCAAGACTAAGTGCATAACAAGTCTAAAAAGACTAAAAAGATGAAACTAAAAGACTAAAAATGACATAAGACAAAAAAAAAAAAAAAAAAAAAAAAAAAAAAAAAAAAAAAAAAAAAAACATGTAACAAGATGAAAATGAACGTAAAATGTAACAGGACAAAGAAGATATAACATGACAAAAAAGACAAAAAAAGAGGTAACAACACAAAGAACTGACTAGACAATAAACTACATAAAATAAGTAATAAGACAAAGAGACAGAACATCTCTTTGTCTTATTATGTGACAAGACGTGACAAGACAATAATAAGACAAAACAGACAGATAGAGAGACTGACTGCAGCGAAACCGTGAGGTTCAGTAGCTTTGCACAAAAAACGGCTAGTAGAGATATACTTCAGAGTACTTCAGAATATACTTCAGAGAGCTACTTTCAACCTTTATACTCAGAACCTGTACTTTTCACTTTTATAGTCAAGAAGTACTCCTACTTTTACCAGAGTCATCAGAGTACCTTTTTCACCTCTGTTTAGAAGGAGTAGATGTTAATAACAATTGAATAGAGTAATATGTTAATGGACTCTGGCAGGTAGTAAGGCAGACAGGCACTGAGCTCAAACTCCAGAGTGTGTGTTTTGAGAGTATTGGGATTTTGTTGTCAGGATGACAGACGTAGCTTTGCATTGACAGACAACTGACGGATATAAAAAGCTGATCAACTTACAGCGCGGGACTTGTCATCACTTGTCATCGTCAAAGTATAATGTGCTCGTCTTGCACTCCTGTTTAGTGCCTCTACAACCCGCATGAGCTTTGAGTCTGAGAGGGAGGAGGGAGGCATGGGGAAACAACTCACTTCAACCATAGATTGTATATTAAATAGTGATTCAACTTATTTAATATACCGTTTATGGCTCCACTGCACCATTTGAACTGCAGTACTCATTTCTGAACACTAGGTTCTTACATATTTCTCATTTAAATGAATACAGTATGCGTGATGCTACACCTTAATATACAGGAGGTTATATTTTTTGCCTTGCGACTCCTCTCCTTCATTTTCTCCATCAGAGAAGCCGCCCGGGACTCTCCTCCATGGCACATTAAGCTGTCTGCTGCATTTAGATAGGATAAGAGCAGCTGATATGATTTGACGTTATTGAAGTCACCCTGTCTCCACCTGCTGATATTGTATTCCTCCTACAAATAATGGATTCTTCCTGCTCCAGCCTCTTCTCCATAAAAAAAAAACAAAAACCCACATTGCACCATGCTGCATCGGGATTGCACTTACACCCCTGGTCACCAATCCTGCGATGATTAGTTGAGCACACCTGCATGTTGAGGGTAGATTTATTTTATGGTAATTGCACTCAGTTTCAGAAAAAGCTAAGAGGTCTGGGTTTAAAAAAAAAAAAGATTCGTGATTCATTCAGATGATTCATTTTGAAATCAAAGATGATTTCTTCCCTGTCTCACAACAGGGGGGCGGCTGGGTAATCAGTGCTGCCGCTGGTGGCTGGAAGTTACATAAATAAGACTAAGTTTTAATCAGCAGTTTTTCCCCACCTTATTTAACTTGCTAAAGTTAACTTGCTTATACTTTCTAAAACGACTGCCTCCCATTCAGTCAATATCTTTTTGAATGTCTGTGTGATGGCTTCTTTAATGTTCAGGTTCCCTATGGCAGCCGTCCAGGTCCGTGATACATGGTTTTACCCGGATCAGCACTTTCAAGGTCCTCACTGTGGACTTCTGTGCTTCTGTGCATCCTGGAAATATCACTCACTCGCTCATAATTTCAGCTCAGGCATAATATTATACTGTCTGATTCTTAATGACTGAGATAAACGCTCTAAAAATGTTTGTTTGGTTTCAATCAGGCTCGACATTAATGAAATAATGCCATGTTGATATGAGTTTCATTGTACCAGTGTGACAGTGATAATGTTTCTATTAAACCCAATGACACATGCTCTAATTCAGCCACGACTGCATTGTATGATACAATTTTGCTTGCTTTGTCACGCTGAGGGAGACCCTTTCGTTTTTGTTTAATCTAAGATGATTATTTTGCTAATTTCTGTGTAATTACATGCTTTTGGATGAAACTAAATCACGACGCCACATTCAGCCAGCCCACACCCGAGCTGAGATAACCCCTGATGACATCACACTCCCCATGACTATCAATCTGAAATTTATGTGTAAAATCACTGAATTTCCTCTACAGGTGCTTCTAATGATATGATACAAACAACATTTTACTGTTTTTTTCTTAGTAAGCTAGTGATTTGCATGCAGTGCACCACAGAAATATGGCAGACCAAACACTGAAATTGAAAGTCCTTTACTGGAAAACCTGGGTTTCTTGAGGTTTCCCCTTAAAGAAGAAATCTGTAATTTATCATAAAATTGGCAGGCAGTAAGACAAACGATCACTGAACTCAAACTTCAGAGTGTGTATGTTTGGACCAGTGTGCTTTTGTTTTCGGGATAACTGGCTTAGCTTTGCACTGACAGACATACACAGACTTACAGTGTCTGACTCCTCAGGGCTTGTCATTTACAATATTGCACTCATCTTACGCTCCTGCAGTGTACCTGCAGCCTGCCTGAGCTTCCTCAAGTCTAGGGAGGAAGGGGACGGTGGAAATAACTCTTTTCAACCATAGATCGTACAATAAAACAGATTTCAAACTATTTAATATGCTGTCTGTGGCTCGAACTTGCTTTTTGGACTGTTGTACTCATTTTTGAACATGCAGTTGTTACATATTCCTTCGTTAATCATGATATTCTTGACATGCACAAAAAAGTTAATTTGTTTCTTATGGTCCTAGAAACAGATTTGTATGACTATGTGATTAAATGGTAACATTTTACAATATGGCACACAAAAATGTGAGTTGTTCCTAAAGTTGAAGGGAGTTCTTGTGAACTCACAAGAAGCACTTTTTTTTTCAGAGGTTGTTTTGTAATCACACATGGAGCTGATCTTTAACCTCATGTATTTAAAGCTTTTCATATGTTCCTGGATATAAAGCAGACCATCAGATTGTATGATGATCTGCAAGGAGGGGCTTCCTTCCTTTCCTTCCTGCCTGTATCAGTGTGTGTGTGCGTGTATACCCTGCTTGATTCTCTCCAAGTGCCTAATTTAAAAAATGAAAGACAACCACAAACAGCAGTGATACTATTTATAATAAATAAAGTAGATGGGGAGATTTTTACATTTCATAATGTGGGGGAAAAGAATCATTTGAGTTGGAAAGTAGGAGCTGAATATTTTATCACTTATCAGAATCAGGTCATTTACATTATATATATATTATATAATTTCTATATAATTTATTGGATTATATCATTCAGAAGAGATAGAGTAGATGCCTAAACTATACCTGCAGATTGCGAGCTGGTTGCGGAGCGCTTCCTGTGTTCAGCCTAGTGGGTAAACATGGGCACTGAACAGAAGCAGGCAGCACCTTGGGGTGCTTTGTGGCGCTTCCACATCCTGTGTGTCCCTGCCATAACTCTGATTTGAGGACTATATAGCACACAATGATGAGTTACTAAAGAACAGACATCCCCATCATGATTATTAAAGGGTAAGTGATGGTAAAGTAATCACGAGTTAATGAAGGACCACTTGGTATGATGTATCAGTTTACTTGAGGGGGCTCAGAAAGATTAATTACAATTAAGTAATTATGAATGAGTCGTTTGATTTACAGATGCTTATGACCAAGTACACAATGTTGAGAACTGACTGGGAGATACTATATTAATGAATCATCGGGAAACAACTAGTAAATCCATTAATCATTTAGTTGTTCCTTCGCAACTGCTCGCTTCTTTATGCATCATAATGTAAAGTGTTTAAATCCATCTGCATCATGGCCAGCCTCTCCATAATTCATAGAAATTAGTCACCATGACATCTCTTCATCAACAGAGTCCTTTCACAATTGTTTGCTCTTAATTTTCTCCATGTGATTTTTTCTTCCTTTTAAAATGCTCAACATACTGTCATGAAAGTTATTATCTATCCACCCACCTAACCATCCATCTTCTTCTTCTTATCCGGGGTCGGGTCACGGTGACAGCGGGCTAAGCAGGGTATTCCAGACGTCCCTCTACCCAGCAACCCTTTCCATCTCCTCTCAGGGGATCCCAAGGCGTTCCCAGTCCAGATGAGATATGTAATCCCCCCAGTGGGTTCTGGGCAGAGAACATTTTTTTCCCCCACGGGATAGGAGTCAATTTCACAATTCATCAGGGGACTGGGATGTGACAGGAAAAAAAAGTCAATAGGAGTGGGCGGGAGGAGGAATCATAATAATAATTGGTCAGTTTTTTTAATATATAAATACGTAGGTAACAATTTGTGTGGACTGTGGATTGACAGGAACAGGACGGGACAGGAGTATTTTTGCTGAGACAGGAGCGAAAATCCACTCCTGTGTCACCTTCTAGTTCTGGATCTACCTCAGGGTTTTCTCTCACTGGGACGTGCCTGGAAAACCTCCCGAGGGAGACGTTGTGAAGCCGTCCTAATCAGATGCTCAAACCACCTCAGCCGGCTCCTTTGGACACAAAGGACATCCAAGCTCCCCCTGGATGTCTGAGCCAAAGCTCATGACCGCAGAGGGGCAGAACATAGATCAACTGCTAAATTGAAAGCTTTGCCTTTGCAGAGGAGTTCAAGTTTGAAAATCATAATGTGGTGCATAAATCACAAGTTGCATCAGCCCCGCAAAGCAAAAAGCTGAACCACAAAGAATGTCATTGAGGGAATTAGCAACTAAAAAGGAGCCAGTCTGAACATAATTTCTCTGAACATCGGGATGCAAATTATCCCAAGCTCCAGAATGACAAATGTCTGGAAAACATTCTGCTCACCTGAACATGTAATAACAGCCTTGCTGGCATGAAAACACTCTTTTTTGTTCATTGTTTTCACATGATAACAACTATAGTTAACATTCAATATGTTCTACCTCATGGGTTCTACCTCTTACCACCCTGCAATGAACACAGGATTAAACAGAGTCAAGAACTGGAAAGCCTCACACTCATAACTCAGATGTATTTATTTCAACTAAAATTTATTTCACTATTAAAGATATTCCAGGTAAACACAATCACAAGGATTCCCTGCTGAGATGATGAAGCTAGAATTAAGCACCGTATCAGGATTTTGTTTTTTTATAATTTAGAAGCTGATTCTCTCTCGCTCTTTTTGACATTCAGCTGCTAGAGCCAATCAAACATTGATCACTGAAACACT
>JAJHUR010089847.1:0-17804 GCA_027495735.1 Lutjanus campechanus | reverse complement strand
GCTTTTTTCGTTCTGGCCAACTTCCAGGTGTTGCAGCTGTGTTTCTGTGATTTCGCTATCATGGAAAATAATCGATTTTTGAACATTTGTTAATCGTTATTGATCATCACGTGTCGCATCGCGATGCATCTAAGAATCGATGTATTGGCACACCCCTAATTGTTACCAAAGCCTTGGATTGCAAGTGCAGAAGAGTGTGTGGGCATCTTTTTGCTTTGTATTGTTCTTTTCTCCTATGCATGTCTACTAACAGGTATGCAAAGTTTGGCTCATTGTTAAAACAGAACGTTAAAAGATTAAACATCATTTTTACAAAAGAAAGGAAATTGAATTTTGCAGAAAAATAAAGCCTGGAGAAACTTTTTAGAATAAATGTGATCATGACAAATATTAAATATCATATATCAAATATTAACATTTCATTTTACAGATTAGTCAGGCTGGATTATAGATACTGTATGGACATTTTGTTTAAATTAAACTGAGCTGACCTCTTCCCAACCTTACTTGTATTGTTGGTTCCTTCTGAACATTTGAGCAGAACTTCATATGATTTCACATAATTGCACAAATTCACAAGACTCAAAACCAACCTCAAAGTGTAAATACAGTAAAAAAAAAATAAAATAAATACTTGCCACAAAAAAGCATAATATAAATTCTGAGTAGGGTCCTTGTCAATTCCATGGTCTTGGGTTTTATATGGGAGAAGTGTCCTCAGAGATGAGAGTTAGGTGTGACATCTCAAGATGAAGTTAAAGACCTTCAAAAAAAACCTTCACAAAAAACACAATGAATGACAGTCTTGGTGCCATGAATGTGCTCGAAAAAATAGATGAATTCTGCCAGAAACTGAACTGGAATCCACAAGGAGAACTCTAACCTGTCAGTTCATACGTCTGCCTTAGAATAAACCTGTTCCTATCATGGTTGCATTTAATTTAACTGACTGATTGTTCATTGTATATTTGCAAACTCGGTTGACGGTGTTGTTTCAATCTAGAAGCAAAATGTACCAGAGAGACCAGAACTCTAACTGAAATCATATTCAGGACACAAAAAGGCATTATACTATGTTTCAAACGTAACCACAAAAAGATGCAGTGCTCATGCAAGTGATGAGTAGGCTTGAAGAACTCTTTGTATGTGTGTATGTGCAGAGGAGACACTGTGCTGTGCTGTCAAAAGTTAGTTTCTATAAAATCAATGGGATGTTACAAAACTGATTTCTGTGTGACTAAGAAAGTGAATATATTTTTGCAAACTGCAAAGAAACAGTTAAAGAACGAGTAAGCATTTATGACTGACATCAATCTGACTCCTTATTTCTTGACACCATATTATGAGGAGAATTTTCGCAGTCTCAGCCCATCATGTGTTTTTTCTATTCATATAGCCACTCTCAGAGACAGACAGAGGCACAGCACTATTCTCAAACTATTTTTCTACACAACTGGGTAGGAATATACAAAGGTATCATCACTCCTGAGTACATGTAGGTTAAGGTCTAGACTTGCCCGTCTATGTGATTTATGAGAGGTTGAACATTTACACCTTGGCTTTCCCTTACTGTCTGACCAAGTCATTCATCAGGCTCCATATAATGAATGGACTTGTTCTTTGCACTGGAGCTAACAAGACGGTGGGGTCCTTAGAGTTCAGTAAAACGAGATTACAACCACTGGTCAAGCCCAGGAAAAGGGAGCAACTCCTTCTGGAGTTGGAGCAGGAGCATGGAGCCACTGGGGAGGGAAGAGATTGTTGGAGATGAAGGCAGCATTACTGTTAGTTTCTGCTGTAGTCATAGTCTCCAAAATAGCAATGCAAGATCACACAATACTTGGAGAGAAATGCCAAACCCGGTGACAGATGAATTGGCATGCAGAGAACGCCATTTGTAGAAAACAATAACTGCAATCTGCTACTTTATTGATTTCTGTAGGAATATTACCTTTTCAGTTGGGTCCGTCCTCAGGGAAGGTCAGTGGTCAGTGACTGTAGACCTGTTGCAAAAGCAAATAATCCTGCCTATTCTATCAGAGTGACTCCTCCTGGGAAGGGCCAACTCAATATGTGTGGCTCCCAATCAGCAGCCCCAGCTGTGTGTCAGTACCTCTGTGTCCCATCACCTCTTTCACAGTAATAAATGGATTCATGAAAAATAAAATAAATAAGAAATTTGAGAGGCAGGTCTTTTCCAACAGCTAGGGTCGCTACATCGTAGCAGTAAAGAGCAGCGATCTCTTAAAGAGCTTATTTCTCCTGTCACTCACCACCAGGCTCAATAATAATGAAAATAACGGGAAGGAAATGTATTCATGTAGCATTTTTACTAAACATAACAAAATGCTTTACATAGAAGACAGCCAGGTCATGTCAAGATTTAAAACATCAGGCAAAAAAAAACAACAAAAGTAAACTCACAAAATGGGACCCTTTTTAAGCAACAGCCTTTGATGAAATGGCCTAGAAAATATAGTTTTTCACATGCATGTGAGGGAGTCTTTGAGTTAGTTGTCAACAGAACAGTTGAAATTGTTCCTGTCTGTGGAAAACCAGTGAAAAAGCAACTGTTATTATGACACCAAGTTTACTGACAGCAAGAAAATATGGTTAGACTTTATTTTACAGAACACTAATATGATGTAAAAAGCTGTACTTTGTATTAAATTAGACAAAAATTAGAAATTATTTTCTTTATCAGACAGTAGTTATATAATAAGATGCTATAAACCCAGGAGTACACTAATAAGACGTAACGAGCTGAACTCAAATTGGACAAAACTGGAAGTTATGTGTTCTTTATTAGAAAGTAGTAAACCTTTTATTAGACCCTTATTAGACTTTATTAGAGAATAATTAAGGACACATTATAACAGAATTGTAAACTTAAGTATATTATTTCCCACTGTTAGGCCATTATTAGACTTTAGAGTAAAGGGGTAATAGGGACTCATAACAGAACTGTACCGTAAACCAAAGTGTATTATTTCACACTGTTAGACCATTTTTAGGCTCTCTTGGCAGGTAATTAGGGACACATCACAACAGAACTGTGCTGAAAACTAAAGTGTATTATATTCCACTGCTAGACCACTATAAGACTGAATTAAAGTGCAATTAGAGACACTTTATAACAGACCTGTAACAGTGTATTGTTTCACACTGTTAGACACTTAATAGACTATATTAAACAAAAGAACTGTGCTGTAAACTAAATATACTGCAGAGTTGCTAAGACCAATGACTTATTTCATGAGATCACATTATGTGTTTACAATAAGTCTGTGCAGTTACCCATAGACAAAATATTCACCTACCTCTATAATTTTGGCCTTTACTTGGTAGATCTGGTTCATGTTATTTTTAAAAGGCGTAATAGCAGATATGTGATTTTACTTCAATACAGTTCTGTTGTAATGTGTCCTTAATTACCCTCTAAGAAAGTCTAATAAGTATCTGATAAATGATCTTATACTGTCTAATAAAGAATACATTATTTCTAGTTTTTGTCTAGTTTGGTATAAAGTGTGGCTTGTTACGTCTTAAAATAAAATGTGGCACTGAAATGATACTGACATGTTAAAAATAAGTGACTAATGCACTGTTTCTACTGTGTGTAACTTATATTTATTTTTAACTTTTTAGTTCTTCTGTCCAAACCTCAGACGGTCATGCAGGGACGCCCATTACTGCGTCCCTTTAACAATGTATCCCCCTCCTCACTGCCTCCAGCTCTGTGGGGACACGATTAAGAAGACAGGTATCCATTACCTTGAAGCAGAGCAGTACACACTAGCTCCAGGCTTTATGTCACACTCTAATATATACAAAGCCCTGCGAATCTACCCTCTTGAAATCCCCCATGCCCTTTATCTGCCAATCCCATGACTTTCATTGGCTGACTTGAAGGATGATATCCCTAATGTTCATGACAAATTAATCCACAGGGGGAAAGCCAATGACAGTGAGCTGCCAGTGGGTCATCCCTTTGGCTAAGTCTGTCATTTCACATTTGCAGGAACTCATGTGCAGGACTGCATAACTAAGCAGCATATTTGTACATCCTGAATGAAGGGGTTGGTGTCTGATCATACGTACAGACAGCCGGTAAGGATTCAAATCCTAAGAAAAGGAACTTAATTGGACCAGGGTGTTCCGCTTCAGAAGCAATAAAGGTTCCTGAATGGAACACAGCAATGTACCTATAAAGGCTGTACAAGAGCACTACATGTAATACAAGCTCACTGTTGCACATGGAAGTTATTAGGATAAACCAGATGTTATTTGCATTATATACTGAAGTATGATCTTTGCAGAAATTGACCAAAATCACCATGCATACGACAGCAATTTAGTGATGTACTAATGTAGCCCGTCCAGCTTAAAGTGCCCACAGTATGCTCATTTTCAAGGTCATGCTTTTATTTTGAGTCCCCACCAGAATACGTTTACATGGTTTCATGTTCAAAAGTCATTAATCATCATTATATTTCTCATACTGACCATAGCTACAGCACTTCTCGTCATCCTCTGTCTGAAACACTCCATTTTAGCTCCTGTCTCTTTAAGGCTCCAAGCCCATTCCAAATTCTGTCCCAAACTAGCTGCACATTATGCAAATGTGTTAGTGATGTCACCAAGTAATGGAAAAAGGCCGAATTGTAAACAAGGCGTTTCAGGCAGTTCGGTAGCAATGTTTTCTGAAGGAGTCAGTAACTCCTTTTGACGTGCACTTTGGTCTTTGTGACTTTGCAGATCTTTAACATGTACAAAACAGCTAAAAGGGGAAAATGCCCCCAAATGCACAATACGGCCACACAATTCCTCATAGAATAAAAACAGACTTATTCTGGCCAGTTTGACACATGGCACAAATCTACTGAAATAGAACTGTTTTTAGAAAAAGCTGAACATTAATCCAGCTGTGATGGTGAGTATTAAAAGATTTATATTAAAAGTCACCTTGTTCTCATGGCTGGCTCCAGGATTTCACTGGGATGGATGTCACTTTTTGGTGTACTTTATATGGATGTTGTCTTTTTTTTTTTCTTTTTTTTTTTCTCAATAAAGCCGATATGTCAGGGCAGGGGTGCTCCTTTGCTGCACATCTGGTGACTTTTCTCCATTTCCTGTTATTCTACAGCCGTCCTGACAATAAAAGCCAAAAAGTAAAAAAACAAAACAAAAAACAAATATGGCACACAGCAATTCATTCAATATATGAACACATAAAGAATAGTCAACAACATAACTATAGCCCTAATACAAGTGATCACAAGCAATGACAAAAATGTCTTTCATGTGCAAAGGTAAAAGACTTCAGCACTGGACAGCGCCTATGTAGCCACAATTAATAATAACACCACACATCTAAAATGTAACAACAAAAAGTGCATAATGCTATGCTATTAGCATAATCAGACAACTGAGCACCGGTAATAATGTGATCATATTTCTATAGCAAACAAAAATAACTTGTAGGCCGATAAGCATATGTCCAATGCATTGTTATAATGTCATGAGTGAAATGTCTGTCACAACATCAGAAATGGACTGAATAATATCCATAGCTCAGCCATAACTTTTGCATTTTCCTTTAAAAAATATAAAGATTAAAATACTTGAGGAGTATTAACTGGGGCTACAGAGCTTTGTGACTTTGTGGCTATAGTACCCACTAGACCCGTCTTTTTTTTTTTTTTTTATCTGGTTGACTTGACAGCAAAGGATTTGTATTTCAGAAAACTGAATTGTACGTTTTGCATTAAAGATATCAGAAAGGACTGACAAAGACATGCATTTCTACTGTGTGAAAACATGACAATATTTTAATGTATGATGGGCCTTCCTATAAATTTTATGTTGCTGCATACATACATATGTGACCACACATTGACTAAGTTGGATAGCTGACAACCCGTTACATTAGCGCAGCATTTTAACTTATGCGCCAGGATATTTGACCTCTTGCGCTGTGATGCAGCTCATTGCATGTTGCTTGAATATTACCAGTAAAGGTCGATTTGCCCGCATGAAAGTTACATATACCCCGTGTTCACGAGGCGAGAAGGAGCAAAAGGCTGTCGTCTCTTGAGTGCTCCAGAAGTGAGAGGCTACATTAAGCATACAGAAACAGCCGCCCGGACAGACTGCATTTAGATCCATATACTGCACATCAAACATAGCAGACAACAAAAATGTGTTTTGAAAAACGGAATGTTTACTATACATGGTAAAAATGTTAAGAGCCACTGCCAGTCTAGTGGAAGTCAGTGGGCCTTCTAGTAAGTTTTCAAACTGCAGCAAGGAATCACTGTCTGCATTTGACTCAAAAATCATTCATTTTAGCTTGTTGCTAGCAGTGCTGCATAACAAACAAGTGCATGGAGACATTTAGTGACTAATGTTGCATGGCAGAGACACTGTTTCATTTAAAACAAATCTACCACCAGACATTGTTCAGTCATGAACACACTAATCAGAAGATAAACCATTTATAACAACAAAGGGTGATGTGGTTATGTTGGGCATTCATTGCTCTGCATTAAGCTGTTGCCTGCTTATCCAGCAGCCATGATGTTGGTGTAGCAGAGGCATAATGAGCAGCAGCAGGGTAGCAACACTGTGCTGTGTTATCACTTTAAGAGCTACCAAGGCTCAAGTAGATATGCTGGCACAGGTGGAGGCTGGGTAGGTGGAGATAAAGTTCCAACAAGCAACAGAGTGTGCAGCAGTTGGTGGAGCAAAAATGTCTTTTTGAATGGATTGTGGTTTGTGTACATAGTGATTGGCTGGTAAATTAGCAAACACATGATGTCTCTGTCCTGCCTGAATAAACATAATCCTCAGTGAAGACAGGTAGAGTACCAATTTGTCGTTTGTCCAAAATTGAAAGCACTCAGGGTTCAATATAGTATGAAAGTGAAACCCAAGGTTGTTTGTTTAGGAGGGCCTATTCAATTACTTTTTTTTTAGAAAGGCCAATATATCCACAAAAAGTCACATACTCTAATAGCATTGTCATCTTGGAATATACCTGTGTCATCAGGGAAGAAAAAACATTGATGGGTGAGAGCTGACGTTGCTGAACCTTGACCTGAACAACTGAAGCAACCCCAGATCATAACACTGCCCCCACAGGCTTGTACAGGAGGCACTAGGCATGATGGGTGCATCACTACATCCACCTCTCTTCTTACCCTGATGTGCCCATCACTCTGGAACAGGATAAATCTGACTCATCAGACCACATGACCTTTTTCCATTGCTCCAGAGTCCAATCTTTAAGCTCCCTAGCAAACTGAAGCCTTTCTTTACAATTAGCCTCACTGATAACTGGTTTTCTTAAGGCTACACAGCTGTTTAGTCCCAATCCCTTGAGTTCTCTTCTCATTCTTCGTGTGGAAATGCTCTTACTGTCACCATCAAACATAGTCGTGAGTTCTGTTGCTGATTTGTTTTATGATTTGATCTCACCAAATGTTTTAGTGATCTCTGATCTCGATCAATCAGGATTTTTTTCTGACCACATTTCTTCCTTGAAGATGGTGGTTCACCACTATCCCTTCAGGTTTTAATAATGTGTTGGACAGTTCTTAACCCAACTTTAGTAGTTTCATCAATCTCCTTAGTTGTTTGTTTTGCTTGATGCTGGCCAATAATTTGACCCTTGTGAAACAGAGTAACATCTTTTACACAACCACAGGATATGTCTTCAGACATTTTTGTTTAAGAAATGAGAAGCTACTCACTGCATCAGTTAGGGTTAAATAACTTGTCATTTTTGGGCCAGGCAGTTTGTGTGTCTGTGTGTGTGTGTGTGTGTGTGTGTGTGTGTGTGTGTGTGTGTGTGTGTGTGTTAAAGCTGGTTGAGGGGTTTTGATTTACAACTGCAATACAAATTTTTAGAGCGCTGTCTGTGATCCAACACAGATAAAATACTGTATATGTATTTCAGATATATACCATGTAACAGATATATTCAGAAAAACAGCATTCACATGTATTTTTGTGACATTTAAACAAAATAATTCCACCATGCATGATCTATTCATCCATTTTGTCTGTAAAATTTTGTCTCGAAATGAAAACGTTGGATTTTAATTGTCGGCAGTGCGTGCGATCTTGCATGTAAATTATCCATTAATCCAGACATACTTACAGTGCATATCTCTTCTGGTCAGAATCTGGCTGCTCACTCACTGCGCAGTAACTACAAGCATGGATTGGTTTTGAACTTAGCTTTCAGGATTAATTATTAAGAGAATTTTTTGATGGACCCCTGAAACTGCCTCTTCTGTTGCAATATTAATTGCCTTGCCAAAATGTATTACAGATTTATTTTCAATCATTGAAGGGTGTCAAAACTCTAACCCCCCCTTGTGAAAAGGAGCAAGGCAAATGGAGTGGGGAAAGCAAGGAGATTACTGACCCGATGATTCTGGATTCAATAGAGGGATGATGGAGGTGTCAACAAATTTGTAAATTTGTGCCGAATGCGTCATGCCCACATAAAAATGCATCTCTCTCTTTTTCTGGCGACTATGGTACCAAGAGCATCAAACTTAAATTTATTCAGCCTGACTAGCTGCTCCTCAAGGCCTCTTTTTTGTGTTCTTTTGGCTTTGTTGTGACTTCTTTCTGTATACAGATTGAATTTTCTTGCATTGAATGGATTCCCTTCAATTTTACATAACATTTTAAGACATTCCCTTTTTTTGATAGCTGAACATAGAGAGTGAGACAATAGAAACCTTTTCTGTCATTGTACACAGCAGATTCCAACAGAGCAGAACAGATCAGTGCAATAAAAAAGACATACAAAACATACAAAATACACAGTAACAAAAACAACCATAGTAGTGAAATGTCCACACCTGAACAGAAGGTTAAAAAAGAATAATACATTATTCATATAATAATATGAACTAAAATCAAACTAGTAATTTAGAATCTGAAAAATGTATGGATGCAGTGTTATGGATGTAGCTCTTGCACAGGAATAAATGTAATATTGCAACATTATGGGTCTTTACACAAGAATACTGAAGTTATTTGATGGTGGGTTTGTCATAGCAAGACAGTCTAATGACAAATTGGGTAACTGGAGACGTCACAGCTACATATTGGACCAGGAGACTCCTGATAATAAGCAATGTATATGATCATTAAAGTAGCAGCTGTCAGCATTGTAGGTGTAAGTAGGCTAAAACTGATTAAGTCTAAAGTTTGAAGAAGAGATTTAAAAGTTGTTAGTGAAAACTGTTCTCCTCAGGGAGGTCATTCCAAAGCTTTGCATCCTTAACAGTGAAGGCAAGGTCACCCCGAGTTTTCAAATTAGATTTGGGTACAGCTAAGAATGACCTTCCCGATGATCTCAGGCAGCAAGTATAAGCTCGTAGGGACTTGAAAGCTCAGTAATATAGCTGGGAGCCAGACCAGCCAGTGTGTTAAACATGAATAGTAAAATCTTAAAATCAACCCTGAAGTATAGCTGCAGCCAGTGCAGAGAAGCTAAAATATCAGTGATATCCTCTCTCTTTGTGGTACAAAGGACTCTGGTTGCCGTGTCCTGTAGTATTTTAACACTATGCCCACCATTGACGACATTTTCCAGCAAACCGTATTTAACTGTTATATGGTAGGTGGCATTGTTATGGATCTTGTGAAATAATACAGCACACCTAGGTCCAAAAACAAAGAAAAAGATCAGCCTGAAACAGAAGGATAGAGTTTACACACATGAAGCAGCAACTTGTGGGCAGTGCAACAATTAGAAAAAAGAAATAAAAGAAAATGTTGATGACTCAGACTCCGAAAATACATATTTTGACCAGCCTTCTGATCTGGATGAGGATCGTGGTGAGTTGAATCGCCATAAGAATGAAACTGAAACACACAGATAGGAGACCAACAGAGGTGACAGAGACAATGGGGTTGCGCCAGGGGGAGACGGATAACGTTTGTTGAAAGTTCAGACTATGATCCTTCAGTCACACGTACAGCTTCAAGGTCCAGGTGTCGTTTTCCCCGTGTGTCGGACATGCAAGAGGTAAAACATGATCATTTGTGTGTTTTAATTTGTTTGATGGTATATTACTTGGATTGTGTGATAATTTCATTATATAATATAAGAACATCTGCTACATTTTAAAATTTATATTTATACTGTGAAGTATACAGAGACACAGAGTCGAATCCTTCTGCATTCCTACCTGCCACAGGTGGTAATACACCATAATTTAGATGGTAATTTTATCTAGTTTGATAGTAGTGTGTGATAATTAGATGCTATAAGAACTAAATGTACAACTTGTGAGAGAGGATGAAATAATAATTTATCTCTCATTTTTATTTTATGCAACAAACTGCTAATATATTTTACTGTGATAACACAGAGACAAGGGAGTCAAGGCCCAAGCGTTAAAATTAAAATACAGTTAATATTGTCACATGGGAGTGAGAAAAAACAAAAATATGAATTCAACTTTTTGCTTGAAAACTTATTTTTTGTCTGAAATGTTTTTTTGTTTTGTTTTTTTGAAAAAAACAAAACAATATTCCACTGTTGATTTAAAAAACAAATGAAAGTTGCTAGAATAAAATGTGTTTTTTTTCTCATATAAAAACTGTTTGTTCTTTCTTTTCACTGTAGTACAAAATATTCCAGAGGTCTTGAAAGATTAGTGAATATAATCAAAAATGCTTGGCATGTCTGGCGACTTTATAAGTCTTTCTTCTTTTAAGTCTGATCGGGTTATGATTTATTAGATAAGTGTATAATGAAAGTCAGTGTTACAGGCATGAGATAATAAAAGCATTAATAATTATTTCTCACTATTCTTACACACACAAAGAAGAAAAGCCAGTATTTGCTGAGAGCTTTGTAGCTGTTTGATTAACAAATTTAGCTGAGGAAAATTTTCTGACAACAGAAAGTTACACATCAAAGTGGTTACTGTTATTGGGACAAAAGCAAACTTACAGCAGTGATGTAATCTGTAATGGGCCAAGGATGGAGCCCTGAGGTATCCCACATACTGTCACATGATTTGGTATTCCTTATGACCACTTTAAATGACAGAGTGTGAGTTTAAAACGGAAGCTAGATGCACATAGATGATCAATAAAAATGTTGTGAATAATGTTGTCATGTTGTCAGATGTAGTTAATCAGTGGGAAGTCTGTTTCCACCCACAAAAGAAACACATTTTTTCAGCGACTTTCTCCAGTTCTTCAGCCAAGAAAGCCAGTGTAAAATTCGGCCTCAGATTACATAGAATAGTTGGATTTAATGACGGCTCCTTCAGGCATGATTGAACAACTGACTTTTTCAGTGAGCAGGGACAGTGCTTGATATAAGTGAGCTATTAATACAGGTTAAGATGAAGGAGGCAAATAATTATAATACTTCCTTGAGAGAGAAAGAGCAGGGAGAAAGTCAAGTGGGCATGAAGAGTGTTTCATCTTTGCAATATTTGCCATTGGATGAACAATAGATCAGAATTTTCTGAGAAAAACAACAGGTAACCTGAGGTCGCTCACACAACAATTCAAAAGAATGATCTGTTCAGTATTCATTAAAATGACCATAATATTATCCGTTGTTTTCAGTTATGATGGCAAAATTGTTGCTGTTGCTATTACACATTTAAATATTTTTGTCTGTCTGTTCAGACCTGTATCCAACACAAGCGGCAAGGATAAGATTTTATCCAAAATATTTGGACAAGCACGTACTGAGGGTTCTATTCACTTGTTTAAAAAATAAAATAAAATTTTCAAGGTTTTTCAAGAAACCTTGAAAAGGTTTCGTGAAAGTGCACAAAAAAATGGCTGCTTGGTCCAGTTGTGTCACGCATTATTTTGATTTTACCACAGAAACATAAAGTGAATCACTGTAAAACCTGTGAAATATGTTCTTATGTAGTTTGTAAGAGATGTTGTTGCTAGACATTGACAATTTGATTGCTGTATGAATTTTCCATTTCACTTTTATTACTGAATTCAACATATTCAGTCACTGGGCTCAGTTTGCTTTGGCTTTCACAGCTTTTTTTTTTTTAAATTTCACAGATAATTTCATA
Organism: Lutjanus campechanus; assembly: GCA_027495735.1. NCBI lineage: Eukaryota > Metazoa > Chordata > Actinopteri > Lutjaniformes > Lutjanidae > Lutjanus > Lutjanus campechanus. The sequence goes on along the minus strand of JAJHUR010089847.1, from coordinate 5,715 downwards.
ATTTAGGATGTACTTCAGAGTTTGAATTAACTGTTGAATTGATGTTTGCTTGAACCCAACCCCAAATAAACTTTAAGTTTCTTAAATTGTTAACCAGGATTAAATAAGCATCAGTAATGCTGATCTCTGCAGTCTCCAGAAATGCTAATTGGAGAGAGTGATTTATTAATATAAGTAGCTGTAGTATTGTGATCCAGATATCATTAGGCAGCCCAAGAAGAGTGTCAACTACTCCAGTATTCTCCTGACAGAGGTCTTAAGTGTTTGGTTTCACGCCTGAGAAATACAGTGCATATATCGCCTGACCCTGACTGCACTGATGAATCATGCAGCACTGTAACAAAATGTACCCTGGGACCCATGTTAACAAGGAGAGTGAGGCCAACATGGAACACAAGTAACATAACCTTATGCTTAGCATTAACAATTAAATAACAGATGCCAATGGGATTTGCTCCTCTACTTCCCACACAACAGTGAGCACGAGATAAAAAGAGGTAGAGTATTATGAAAGAATAAAACTATGCCCCCAGTCTTTCATGCATAATGAGGAAAATTACAAAAGTTTTTGTCACCATTTCATAAACTATTTAGAGGTTAACAAGAGCACATGGCTCTGCAATACTTTGGGTCAGACTTTCTTAATTAACTAGATGTTTTAAGATTGATTCAGTAGTAATCAAACCATAAGTAGATCGGCAGCTGCTGGTTCACAGTGAATTTCAGCTAATGTTGCTCTATCTTTACAATTATTCTTTAACATCATGTGCTGCATTATATGTGCTAAAGGCTATATCAATCAAAGTGAACTAATGGATCATGTTCCTGAAGCAAGAAAATTTCAATCAAAATCCCCTTGACATTTGAAACAACTAATAATTTAAATCCAGCCGTGGAACAAGGCCTTTCTCAACAGTCTGTTACATTAATAGCTTAATAAGGACAATGTTTTTTTGTTTTTTTTTAAACACTACACATCACATCTCAACAAGAGAGACAAGTCCATGAGCCATGCCCATATTAACATAAAGAAAGGGAGGACTGAATGTTGTAAAAGGTTTTAGACAGCAGAGAGAAAAAAAAGCAGGCATCAATCAATCAGGGCCTTTGATGTGTCACATCATCTGGCTACTGCCCAAAACCAAAACTGGGCTTTCACTTTGACGGTTTTTAAAAGATTGTTTTAATGTACAAAATTTGCTTCTGTATTGGGAAATGAGTGTATACAAAGTACTGATATAACAAATTAAAAATTCCTCACAGTGCAGGGAGCCACTGCTGTGTGCTGGATGCTGATTGTCTTAGAATATGAAAAGTAAACTCTAGAAACACACCTTTTTTTTCAGAAATATGAAAAACAAAATTAAAATATGGGGAATAGTAGATCTAATTAAACAACAGAAGCTAACAAAACAGAGGGTAACCAGGACCTGATGCCATGACTCCAGCTCTATATTCTCTGGAGACTTTGCACTCACATCAACCTGCATGACATATAAATGATCACATTACAAAAACAATAAAAAATATGCTCTTAAAAATGCAAGAGCAGAGAAACAAGATACATTCTGTACAGTAATCTAGTCCAGCCATTTCCATTCTTTAAGCTAAGCTAAGCTAATTGGCTGCTGGCAATAGCTTCATATTTACGGTGCAGACATGAGTGTAGTATTAATCTTATCATCTAACTCTCGGCTAGAAAGCGAATAAGTGTATTTCCCAAAATATCGAACCAATCCTTAAAATTGGTTTCTGATCTTTCCAAATAAAATCTTCTCTAAGACCTTATCTTGGATAAAGCCCATGCTGAGGTTGTTAATTTGAATGTCAACATGCAGTATTACAGAATCTCTCTCCCCTCAGTTTCTCTCATTCCAGCCTCCAGCTGTTCTAGTGAACTGTAACAAAAGCCCCATAAAAGTATGAGTGAATGTGTGTGTATATTTGTGGCTGTGTGCTCATTGTGTGCTTGACTAGTTATATTTGGTTTATTGTGTAGTTCATGTCTGTATGCTTGGCAAAGAAAATGTAGCAGTCACAGGTCTGGTAAAGCAAAGAGCGAGTTTATACGAGCCAGCTATCTTATGTGCAAAGCACTACGAAACTCCACATGGTGTGAAACTCAGTGAACATATACAATGAGCAGTACCTGAGTACCTGAAACAGTCTGCATATCTTTCAGGGAGTGAAGTGCTTTGACTTATTCTACAGACTGCACTGCAGTTACTGGAGCTTGCCTCTGTTTTCATGTAAATTACATTCTGTATTTTTGAAACAGAACATGAATCAGGCAGCACCCTGGAGGGACAGACATTCAGTGTTTTTTGGGTAAAATCTCAAACACTAGAAGTGCCAGAATTGCATAACTACTTGAACTGCAGTAAGTGGCCATTTTCACCATTTGAATTCCATGATTTCCAATGATGAATACCCAATTGAGAGATGAATGCATTCATTCTGTTGATATATCTTTTAGAAAATAAAATAGCATCAAAATGTACTTTTTGTAAGGTTTAATTATGTATGTATTATTATGTATTTTTCAGTATGCATGTCATTGCATATATATTTCTGTAGGGTAATAACCATCAGTGCTCTCATTCAAATTTTGGTTTAATCTAGAACAGGGGTGTCAAACTAATTTCATCCCAGGCTTCATTTGCATTGTTGTTGCCCTCAAAGGGCTTGTTGTAAATATAAGACTCTATAAATGTATGCACTTGTTATCATATAAAATAACTGCCTCTACATTCGATTTTATTACTTATAGTAATAATTTAATAATTAATAACTCACTTTGAAAGCAGAAGTCTATGAAAAATAATGGCAAGATGATATTCAAGTAGCCTACAATTCATACATATACAAAGTAATAATAAAATCAAAACAATAATGGCTGACTCAGTTTGTGTAGCATACAAGAAAGGCTTCGAATCCAAAATATACATTTGCTTAAAAATGAAATTAGAACATTATGCTGGGCTGCTATTATTGATGTTACTAGCTACAATGACTTGGCTAGAGTGCCACCTCTGGAAACAAACATATGTCATTGAGGCACTATCTAGCGTATATTGATGTCCAGGTGCTAGGAGCTTTCTGTTCATGGATAACAAATTGGGATGCATTCTGGGACATGTAGTGTATAAACACCGCATGTCGGTAATGCAGCATGGAATTCTATAGGACAAATTATATTCTTTGCTCTTACGGGTCACATAAAATGAAGCAGTGGGCCGGATTAGGCCCATGAGCCTTGAGTTTGACATGTGATCTACTGTAAAATTACTCAGAATGAGGAACAAACAATTGAATGTATTTTCTAAGATCAAAATACATTGGATTTTATTTTTTTTATTGTAAAATTCCTCCTTGAACAGTCACAGAAAATAATCACAGCCTCACGAGCTGATCTAAAACATACAAGGACAAAAAAGCATTCAACATGATGTACAATAAAATGAAATTAAATATAATATAATAAAATAAAATATGTGTTTTGCCTACATCTTCTTTGAACCTTTGAGCCTCTATTTTGGTTTATGGAGTCGTAGTGGTTGCTTGCTGCTATTTGTTATCTTTGTCATTTTTGTGTATTTTTTTAAATTGTGCAAAAAAATTAAACAGTAAGAGTTGGAAACTGCTTTGTAAGTAAGGTTACACTGTTTCAAAATTATAGAGCTCTAACACAAAAATCAGCTGGTAGTGCTGAGACAAAAAGGGTCACAACGGTCCAAGGTCTCCCCTACTTAATGTTCTTCACATGCAAAATTTCTTTGACTGAGACAAAGATAGTTACTAAGCAACCAAGATACATCTCCAACCTCCCCAAAAAGTAGCAATACAATTATGTCAATTTTCATGTGGCCAGTATGACCACGTGTGGCCGAAATAGGTAAAAATGATCACATTTTCTTTGCCTTTTTGTGTTTTTCATATATAAAAAAACTTAAATACATTTTTAAGAAAAGTCAGGCAGCTGCTTGCATTTTTTAATTCAACAGAGTTATCACACATATAAATTTGAAAAAGGTCAGAATCACCATTGTGGCCATTATAGTGTTAAAGGCATAATATCCAACATTTTCCTGTGAAAAGAATGCACAGACTTATATAAACACAATTCCTTTAAATAATCACTCATGACCTACTAGAAGTGTGTGGTGGTGGCTGTGTGGGAATGAGAATCAACAATCAATTATCTTTCTGGTATGTTTACACATAGCTCAGATAAATCCCACTGATTCTACCTTTAAGTTGGTGAAACTAGAGTTTTTGTTTGCAGCAAGGAGGACTGGATAATTTTTGGTTCAATCACTTTTCCCCATCACAAGTTACCACCATGATGCAGTATTGTGTCTTGTAAATGTTCTTCAGAATGGCTTAACAAAGCTTCGCCCCTGGCCTCCTTGGCGTACTCAATCATCATCACCTGATTAAAAATGAACACAACATTGATACACAGCCATGGGTCCCAAAGTCTCATGTTTCAGGATCTGATTAGCTTTGATGTTAATGAGAGCTTTGCCTCTATTGCTAACCCCCAAGGTACGTGGATGAAGCTCTCCATCATCCTCTGTTGGATTCTGACACCCCTGCCCAGATGGTGGTGCAGTCTCACCCCTCTCCATCTTCCTTTTTTTTCACATGCTAAATACACCGATGGAGTGTTGCTCCAGGGCGTTTACAGTGCATATGGACACCATGAATACCTGCCTGATCTCATTATACTACACACACACACACACACACACACAGAGAGAGAGAGTCATACACACACATGCACACACACAACTTCATAACAAAGGAGAGGAAACATGGTATGTGAACAGCTGGCTTGCCATCCTCACTTCATCTAAAACTCTGCTAACGTTTGGTTTAATTGATAGGTTGAATTCTGTTTGCTATTGACCGAGAGTTGAAAAGAGTGTGTGGGAAATTATATGGGTTTACAGATAACACCTGCAGCCATACTGCTTTTCACATAATGAGTTAAAACTTTATTCCACTTCTTCTTCTTTTTTTATCTAAGAGGGTCTGATTACGCAGTTGTTTGGTGATATTTTTTCCCAAAAAGGAGTCGAAACCGCTGAAAACATATGGTACATAAATAACAGCAGGTGAATAGATAACTCCCCATAGGCTTTTGCCCATCACTTTGTCGAGCTGCCTCTTCCTGCCATAATTCATCCATGTCCAGTACAAACAGGTTTATGGTAGCAGAATTTAAAAGACCACAACAAATAACCTGAAATTTTGGGCAGCACTATGGCTTTATATAACTAACACTTTCCATACAAAATACAATAAGGAATGTCCAATAGATTGAATTAAAAACAATTCAATTCACATTGGAATAAAAAAACAAAAAACAAAAACAAAAAAAGAAACAAAAATGCCAATCTATACAAATCAGATAAAACTTTTATCCAGCAGATGTAATACTGGCAGGGAGGCTGTTCCTGTTGTGACTGGATATTTGAAACATATCCAGCAACAGTAACAGTGCAGTGATACACTGCCAAGATTTTAGAACACTACAAAACAATGAGGGAAGAGTGCTGGATGATTTAAAGTGATAGTTCAGGTTATTTGGAGTGGGGTTGTGTGAGGTACTTATTTATAGTCAATGTATTAAAGGATAACTTCGGTATTTTTCAACCTGGGCCCTATTTCCCCATGTGTATGTGTGTGTATGATTGATAGGTGCATCTC
>JAJHUR010089846.1:0-12148 GCA_027495735.1 Lutjanus campechanus | reverse complement strand
CGGAAAAAGTTCTGGGGGCTCGCCTCCTCCAGCCATCACACAGCCTGCAGAGCCTGCTTGTCACTCACAACAAACGCAGGTGCGCGGGGGGCTTTACGCTGCAGCTGCACACGGCATGAGGGACCTCTACTTTCTCCCTGACGAGACGTCGCATTAAAAAAAAAAAACCATACCGCAGGAACAGTATGACGGAAAATTTTAGTGGTTTTGAAACCTTGACTTTTTCATACCGTGGTATACCTTGAAACCGGTAACCGGCCCATGCCTAGTGCCCTATGGTAGTGCCACTCACTCGCTCCCATAGACTATACCGTATATACTCGCCCCCCCACCACCCGCCCTGCTCCACCGTCTCAACCAATCATATTCATATCCGGTTTCAAAACTGTCAAAATGGCGCTGGCCAAATCTGAAACTCGAGGCTTCAAAACGGGTGTTCAGAAACCAATGGGTGATGTCACGAAGGCTCCGTCCACTTCTATATACAGTCTGTGGTATACGCACCTGAAAATAAAAATCATTGTGTTTGGAATGAGCTGTTTATATGTACAGATTTACTGTCACTAAATCCTGCACATTGGTCCTTTGACACTGTAGAGTGTTTGGTCAGAGCACGCTGAATATTCAGTTGAAGCCAATACTTCTCCAAACCACAGAAAAGTTCAGGAAAATGAGTGGAAGCTTTGCAATATTTTGAGAAACTAAAGTTAATAGATGGTGAAGATCCATACAAGCTGACTCTGACCTGACAATTTTGCCTTGTATTTCCACTCTCAGCATATTGAATTACATTGTTTTTTCACCAAGTCCATACACAACTGAATACCTGAAATGTTCCAAAGGTTTTGAAGCTGACAACCAGATTATATGATCAAAAAGCAGATTTGCCATCAACATATAAACTATTAGAACGTGCCTCTTTCACCAATTTATTACAGAAGTCAGTTGATTAGAAAATAGCTCATTATTACAGGCTTATATTTGCGAGACCAAAAATTTACAATATTGAGCAACAAAAATCGGGAACAGTTGTGAGTTCAATTGCGTTGTTTATTGTTGCCTTCAAATGGAACTCATTAACTTGTGATCACGACATGGGAAGTTGTGTACGTGACTCGTGAACGTGGAAACTTCAGAACATTTCCACTTCGATGTTCTGAATACCACAAGAGAGGAGGGGCGTTCATATGAACTCTCCTTGTGGACATGTTAAACACGCCCCTATTTGAAGGCACCAATACCTCAGACTTGGCTGCAGATTGATGACGTGCCGTGAAAACACGCTATACACGATTGCATTCACACATTAACCCTGCATTCTTCCTTCCAAAAGCAACCCATCCCCGTATCCCGGGGTGATGATGTCACAGTGCGATTTTGGCGCTGTAACAACGGGAAGAAGGTGTGGTATGAATGGGCCGTGACCGAACCCTCCTGCTCCGCCATCCACAATCCAGCAGGACGCTCCTACACCATCGGCCTGTGAAGACGACACATAAACACACCCGTCAGCAGGCACACACACACACATGTTCCTGTAAGACTCGGTGGCAGATAAAGTGGAGGTGGCCTGGTTCTTTTTTTATACACAGTTAAAACCTGGACTTGTGGTACAAACCCCCTAGAGTGTTGTCTGGCTTTTAAAATGACCAGTGGAAGGCACTTTTGAGTGGGCGATGAAAAAGTTGATTGGATAAACCAGATTTAAAAAGTCTGCTTGAGCAGGCATGGACTATCACCTGCACACAAAGTGTATCGTTGCTGTGAGATTGGTTTTGTCAGATTAGGTCAAACACCTCACCACTGGTTTATTTCTTAAGGTCTTTTTTTTCCCTCTACTGTTCTGAACAGCTGTTGCAGACATAAAACTCTCAATCCAACCAGACCTTTGCCTTATCAATCACACATTCCATACTGTACTGATGAAATACCCGTCTCCTCAACACAAGAGGGTCAGAGCAAGGTTACACTATTCAGGTTACATACCACATTTTTCCTGGGCTGTCTCTTCATACCTTTATTTTGTTTCTGTATGTTTGAACCATGTTAATAAAAACAACACTGTAATGTTCTCCAAACACTCTGTACTTTGTTAATTTTTAGGATTGGAATCTAAATCATTGTAAAAGTTTGAATATTTTTAGAATGGCAGTGTTTGTATAAATGAGATGACGGCTTATTCTGCAAGGATGTCAGTTGTCCAGTAGGTGTCACCCTTAGATTACCATCTGCCAGACCTCAAGTAATCAATAATGGTAGAATTCTCAGCTTGCCTTAACCTCATGTGTTAAGACCATTCGAGGCACAGCTGGCAGGTGCACTGTTGAGATTGATTTTGGTGTGAGTGTGAATCATTATCTCAGGAGCCTTGTACTTCATTAGCACAGGTACAAGGCTTTACAAACCTGACAGATGTAACAAAACTTAGCCATCCGTTCTGAACTAGACACAGAAAAGCGGTGTACAAGTGTTTTTCTGCATCAGTGAAGCTGTCTAAATCAATTCAGCTCTCTCAGTCATGACAAGAGCACCTAAATATGCTCTTCAATCACCGCTGACACTGATCCTGCTCAAAATGATGTAATGCCAGCGTGAGTATTTCTGGAGCGCTCCACCTCCTGACACCCGTTTTTTCTATAACCTTCATTCACCGTGTCTTAACTTGAACATTACCTTGACTTTAGTGAGTCCCAGCTGAGGGTGCTGCTGTCAGGACGTGGACAGATTGCAGAATAGCTCAACTAATTAAAAAAAAAAAAAAGATTTATGAATTGATTTAAATAATTTCAATAATAATTTCGATGTTACTGAAATAGCGGATGGCAGGGATGCAGTAGTGAAAAGTAAAGGATAAATGGTTTGAAGGTCTAGCATTTGCCACTCCACATGGTAGTAGCCAAGTATGAACGCAAACTTGACCAAAACAAACAGAGTTCAGTCGTGTAAAAATATTGTAAGATCCACTATTACATCCACTTTTTTAGTTCTTTTAATAGTTAAAAAATAAAATCCAGTTTGAAAATAACTATAATTAACTTATTTGGAGCATAACTAGTGGTGATAATGTAAAGGTACTTGAGGTCATCTGACAGAGCTTACAAAAAAGGTTGTGAACCACTGCTTTAGTGTACGCCCAGAAACACACCCTGCCAGCTCTTATCATGTTCCATACACATATCACATATGTTGTACGCAACTTTTAAGATAGGTTGCACATATCTTAAAAGTCGCAGTTGCTTATAGGATAGATGCACACAACTGAGGTCAAAACAGGTTTGCCTGTCTTAAATTATAACATTTTTAACAATGCTAAAGAGTTGTGTTTTTCTTGTGACTTAGACTTCGACATAGACAAAATATAATTTGGACTCATTTTTAAAGGGGCAGTTCACCCCAATACCAAAAACACCTATTTTAGCCTGTAGTGCTATTTATTTATCTAGATTGTTTTTATGTGAGTTTACCAGTTTTGGAGATACTGGGCTGCAAAGTTTTTCTCTCTAATATAATGGGACTAAATGGCACTCAGCTTGTGGTGCTTAAGGCAAAAATAAATAAATAAATAAAAAGAAAAGAAAAAAATCTACTAGAATCACTTTATTTCTACTAGAAACAAAGTATTTCCTATATTAAACTGCTCACAAAGGGGTCTGTGGATTATCGGGTCATGATTTCTTGAAGGACATTGCTATTGAATTATTCAAATTTATTTTTTGGTACTTTGAGCACCACAAGACGAGTGCAATCTAGTCCCATTATATTGGAGAGAAGGCAGATATCTCCATTGCTGATATCTCCTAAACTGGCAACTCACCCATATTATCTAGATGGGTAAATAGCACTACAGGTAAGAGGAGAAATACATTTTTATTTTGGAGTCAGATGTCCCTTTAAAACTGGGAGTTAGTCATCATATTTAATGTTCATGAACAACTAAGGCCAATGCCAGTAATATTTAAGGTGTTTGTATATACAGCATGAGCCTCAATTGAGTATTTCAGACAATGTAATATGTTTGTATGGCAAGTAGTCTCACATCCAAATTGAATTTTGTCATTAAAATTATGTTGTTATTTTTAAAGACAATTCTAAAGACGGTATATTTAGCTTAAACTGAAGATTTGAGTGTGTAAGGATAAGATGTACATGTGTCTATCTTCAGGTTGTGTTTTGTCAATGGGAGAATTTAAGCAGTGGGTCCTCACTACAGGAGGCGGGTCCTGAGAGAGACGTGTTGACAATTTGGGCTGCGCCGATTGGTTGAAAATAACTAGCTTTTCTATTTATCGGGGCTGTCAGCTGGAAGTCTTTTGTTATCCCGCTCATCATCACGGCCAGCCGACAGAAACAGCCGAACATGAAGACCGTCACATAACAAGGAGCTTTGAGCAGGTTTTCAGGTCACCGCAGCTGCTGGAAAGGTAAGTGGACGCTTCATGAGTGGCTTGTTTGAGTTTTTAAACATCGAAACAAAGAGTATGAGCTCATCGCCAATGTGTTAATTGTAGGTTCTTGGTGGTCAAACACGAAAAAAAAAAGAAAAAAAAGCCGGGTTGGTGCTGCCGCGAGGCACGTTAAAGCGGCGGTGCCTTTGAACTTAAATATCTCAACATTTACCATTTCATTTAAGTTATTTCTTCTTAACAAACTCAAATTATTTCACAGTCTGTTTGTGGTCGCTAAAAAACCTTTCAGACACAGTGGCCGTCCAGGTTGTTCATCGTGTTGCGCTGTGAATTATTAATGCTGGGATGTGGTTTCTAATTTTAGCTCCTCTCCAGCCAAGATGGAAACCACCGCCATCGGCACTTTTTTTTTTTTTTTTTTTTTTTTTTAATGGGCTGAAGGAACGTGGTGGAAAAATTACTCCGCAAATGTGTGGAAACTATTCTACCTACAATACATTTTTCTCTGTTTTGTAGGTCTAGTAGGGAGGAGCTGCCCCAGTCACCTGGACCACAGAGGAGAGGGGGCACACTAGACAGAGCTTCAGGATGACCGGAGGTCCGAGGAAGCGGAGCAGCAGCAGCAGCGGAGGGGGAAGTCAGTCTGAGCCTCCAGACTCCCGGCCTGGTGAGGGGAAAGATGCGGGAGGAAGCTCCGGAGTGGCTCTAAAAAAACAGATCGGCCTAGTCAGTGCCTGTGGCATTATTATCGGTAAGTTTCACTCATGAACTGTTCTGGTAAATGAAAATAAAGCACATTACTCCCTGGCTGTGATGCATCAGCATCTGCATAAAGAGTCATTTCATATAACAATTGAGTCACCTCATTTATGTATTAGCAGGACCTCCTGCTGTCATGCTGTTATGATTATTTGTTGAGCTTAAAGGGGAAATTCAGCACTTCCAGTCATTGTTGATGATTGTAAATGTCAGCTGAAGCAATAAATTCCACATTGCTATATTGACAGAAAGCTGAGCTCTCTTGCTGCAAAATCTGATGTTCTTCCTGCATCTAGTGATGTCACAGTGATGTAATTGGTGCGTGCAACTACAGGCTGTTTCAGGCTATATTTGGATTTCTAGTTTCTGCCTCTGGGTTGCGAGTGGGTGTGCTTGATGACTATTTGAGACACCTAACATATGTTCTGGACAAAAACAATGGCCACCCTGTGCCATTTCCAGGCCGGGATACACCTGTGGTGAACCACAGCTGGCACATAGGCTGGATGCCCTGCTCAATTCAAGTGTTGAGAGCAGTGTATACACTTTCCTTTCCAATTAGGAAAGCTGTTTTCCCAGCCCTCACCATTATGTGTTAAGCAGGGCACGAGTGAACTGAAATGGAGAGGATCCAGTAGCTGAGTGATGCATTCAATTTTAACTGGGAAGCTGGAATTTTTAAGTTCCCAGTTGTAAATTTCAACTGGAACACCCCTGAAGTCAGATTTCCAACTCTGAAAGTTGGAGGAACCTCACCAACTCTGACCTCAAAATCCAAGATGGCTTCTCTGCTCATCAACAGTAGTGAAATTGTTTATTAGCACTTATTTCTGTTGTGTATCATCACATCAGGCATGCACACAGCAACGTCTATCTGTGGACATGTTGCCGTGGTGTGTCTATGCAGAAAATACTGCGTTTTACAACTTGTAGTACTAGAACATGGGCAACTCAACTGTGATGTCATTCCCAGCTCTGACTTACGACCTCCGAGGTTTACCACATAGACCTAGGCTAAGGTCGTGATACACAGCAACCCTGGTACATGTAGGCACTGCCAGCATGGCTCTGCAAGCAGGAGAACGCAGGTTTCTGGTAATTATAGCAACTACGTGTACCATCAACACTGACTGGACATCCACATGAAAAGTGCCAAAATTTCCCTTTTTAAATATGGTGTAAGGCCGAGTTCAAAATCACATCACAACCACTGCATCCCTTGAACTTAAGAGGCCCCTGTCAACAAATCCTTCAGGTTGTTAAATGATAAATAATATGATATATTGTTTACATCAGTGGCAACAATTAATTAATGTAGTTTCACATGGAATTCATTACATGTATGACAAGTTGTTGTGGTAATGAGGTCCAACTTTTATAAGTAATAATTGGAAAGTAATATTTGCCAGTCATGAGCACATGTTGAAAATATTTTCTTAATTGAACAGTCTTACTTTATGTGTGTACAGAAAGTGTAGCTAGATTGAGCTGCACTGACTTGAAAAAGTACAGCCATTTGCAGTGCACTCTTGAGCTTTACTCACTGAAATCTCTCCCTCTCTCTGTCATAATTGTGGGGCATCCTCACTGCACATCATACATCTTGCACATGGTCTTTGATCGTCACTTTCATGTTTCCAGGGAGCTGCTGGAACTGCATGAAAACCTGCTCAGTTCCTGCCTGCCGGCCACACATGCGCAGGGGGGGGGGGTCGATAAAAAGCAATCCCACTAATGGGTGTCCACCATTGTTGAGACTGCAATATCCATCACCATGTGAGAGAGTGGTTTTAGCATGGGTGCTGCACCATTGGCAAGAAGCAGCTGTTCCCTCATGTTCTGTGTTGGCCCCAATATGATGTCTGGATTATAATGGAAAGCTCCATCCATAAACCATCAAGCACCTTGTTCCAGTTACACGGCGAACAAGCCAGTTTTGGGGCCTGTGTGGAGCCACTACATGTTGACAACTGGGCCCCATTTGAGCCATCCAAACAGAGCTCAGATCCACTGTGATATGGTGGCTCTGCACTGTGAAATGGTAGAGGCGATCTAAAGAACAGTGCTTAAATGTATTCAATTAATCAAATCAAAATTGATGCACAAAAGTACCAAATAACTAACTAAACTAACTTTAATGAGGAAAAAAGGCCTGACTTTCAGACTGTCTCTGTCTTTGGGCCTTGCTGAGCCAGACTCAAATGTCCGGTGTGTGAGATTTACATAGATTGATAGGCAGAATATGGCAGAAATGCAATATAATATTTATAAGTATGCTTTCATCAGTGTATAATCACCTAGAAATAAGAAATGCTCTGTTTGTTGTCTTAGAATGAGCAGTTTATATCTACAGTGGGAGCAGGCCCTCTTCCACAGAGGCAGCCAGGTTACACTGCTGTGTTTCTACAGTAGCCCAGAATGGACAAATCAGACACTGGCTCTAGATACAGCCTTTTGCATCTGCACGAGTTTTGCAGCCACTGTAGGTTCACTTAGAAGGGGAATCTTTACGTCACTGTTGCATAATTTCTTTCAGTCAAAAGTGTATCAGCCCATGCAACCAGCAAGTGACAACTTTTGCTGTTACTGTTCCAAAAAGGGTGTCATTTCATTCGAACCGTCTTGAGTGGCAAATATCAGAGTAAGTAGTATCATTAGTGAACTACATTCTTGTACTCATCTTTTCCCAGCCACTGAAAGCTTTACAGCGGATGTTTTCCACAAAGAAATATTCTGTATTTGCCTTCACACTTGGGAGTAGTTTCCTTTGTCCTAAAGTATCACAGGACATGCCGGGACTGACAGGACTGACTGTAATGGCTTTGTACTACTTCCAATGATTTGTCAGGCATCAAAACTAAAATACAACTTTGCTCTATGTTTGACATTAATTTTGCTTCTCCTTTGAGTAGTCCATAAAGATTTCAAACAAGCCCCCAGTTTTCCCCACATGGGCTGAGCCACAAAGCCACACAAAGACCAGTCTGAGTACTTCAGGAAGTGGGGCATCATGGGACAGGAAATAGTACCTTTCCCTTTATAGCTTGCAATCTGTTTCAGTGGCTTTGGTTTGTTTTCATGCGGTTTTTCTCCCATTGTTGATCAAGTCAAGTCAAATTTTATTTATATAGCGCCAATTCACAACAAAGTTGTCTCAAGACACTTTACATATAGAGTAGGTCTAGACCACACTCAATAATTAATTATATTTACAATTATATTTACAACCAACAATTGAAACAATTCACACAATGAGCATAATATCTGCAGTGTGAGGTGTCTCTATACAGACGATTGGTGGCTTGTTTAGTAGCAGTCACGCCATTTTTTGTACGCATTTAAAATGTAAAATTTATATGCCGGATCATCCAACCCTGTTTCTTGACCTGTCCTCTCTCTGTTTTCTAACTCATTCAGGCAACATCATTGGATCAGGCATTTTTGTGAGTCCTAAGGGGGTCCTGGAGAATGCCAGCTCAGTGGGCGTGGCCATCATTGTGTGGGTCCTCACTGGAGTTATCACAGCCATCGGGGCTCTCTGCTACGCAGAATTGGGGGTGACCATCCCCAAGTCAGGGGGAGACTACTCCTATGTCAACGACATCTTTGGAGGACTGGCTGGGTGAGGATAAATTGTGTTTGTTTAATTATCAGATTTAGATTAAAGCCTCTGTGTGCAGGATTTACAAATCTGATCTTGGTGACTCCTACAGGCTGTCCACACCTGATATATTAACATGCATCCTGGATGATCCAATCAGATGCTGGAGAGACATTCTGATGCGCTGGGACACATACCTTTACTTAATCTGACTGACAGAAAGTAAACTCATAGTTAAGTTTGAAAATCCCAGTGCACCATGGAGTGTCTCTTCTGCCAGGCTGCTGACAGAGCAGGTAAAGAGTTAGCGTTGAGTTTAGTATGGTGCTGAACTAAAAAAACAAACAAAACAGAAACAAATAATCAGGTCCTCATACTGAACAGCTAAATGGATGGTAATCGACATTCAGTGGACATAATAGCCCCACTGTTTATTTGCATAAAGAGTGGGAAGGTGTTTGAGACCCAATCACAAGTGGTCACTTGAGACACACCTGGAGATGCATTTTAATGCAAGGTATGGGTTTTTTGTTCTTGTTTTTTTACAAAACAAGGATACAATATATAGCATTTAATGCTGAATTTAAAAGAAGGCACGAATAATTCTGATTTTGCAGTAACTGTTTCACTTTCCCGCTCTGTATGCAAATAAACAGTGGTAGCTGGGAAAAGTGAAAAGTGGAGACAATGTTTTTTATTCAGGGTTAGAAATAGCTTGATGTATAACCCTTGCAGAATTTACTAGAAGGCCCAAATAATTAAGAATTGGTTGCAGACAGCATTTCATAAAGTTTCTCCTAACTCACCTACTCTCAAAGTTGCGCAATTTTTCTGTAAGGGAGTCTGTGAACACACTAATAACTGCAACATCCCCAAACACCCGTTGCAGAGAGGACAGTCCAAACACGTAATTTGCATTACAGCGACCCAAATTATGTACTTGGAGGATTTCAGTTAAGTAGGCGGTCCCTTAATTTGGCCCAGGACATATCACGTACACACTGCTGAATGTGGTCACATGTGCCTCAGACCGCCTCTGAATGTAGTCTGAGCAATTGGATCCCAATATGTCCTCGGTGTATCCGGGTTTTTTTTCTGTGAACACAAACTTCGGAGTCTACAGTTGTTTTGAACTATAATCACAATCTCCACAAAGGGACTTTACATTGGATAGGAATGCATCTTCTTCATACAGAAAATCATTTCCCCACCAACACTTGTTAGTGTTACACATGATGCATGAAAGCAGCATAAACAATTGCATGGCAGGGTTGTAGGCTTTTGTAATTAATTAGAATTTATAGTAAACCCCCATCCTCACCCGTCCTCCGCCATGGTCATGCTCACTATATAATTAAAGACTCTCCTAATGTAATTTTGTATTCCCAGCATCCCACAGTGTATGACCCAGTTCCACTCATTTCTCTTGTCTTTAACAACAATGCTCCAGTGCATTACTATAATGCACTTAGCTAATGAGCTTAATATCTTTTGTCTTCCATTACAGTTTGCTGTAATGAGGGCTCATATTTTTACACATTTGTGTTGCGCTTGTGTCCATGGTGTGTACGCAGTTCTGTGCTCCAGCTTGTGTGTATGCAACAAAAGTTCATTACCACATCTCATTAACCTCCTGTCTGTGTTGTCCCCCAGCTTTCTGCGCCTGTGGATCGCGGTGCTGGTTATCAACCCCACTAACCAGGCTGTGGTTGCGCTCACCTTTGCAAACTATGTCCTGCAGCCTCTCTACCCCTCCTGCCTCCCTCCAGAGAACGGGCTACGCCTGCTGGCCGCTGTCTGCCTGAGTGAGTCATACAATTAAACTGTAGATTAAAAGGCTTTTGATTGAGGTTGGGGCATTAAGGGATACAGATAATGAAACAGCATAGTAAAGCTAAAGCTCATTTTCTTAAAGTATCCTCATCAAAGAGTTATCTGAACTTGAGCTTGAGCTTGACTTGTTTATTCTGTCACATACAAATTCCTAACTTCATGGAAGCGCAATACTTAATTACTGGAGATATAGGGGCTTTAAAATGTTTGTGCAACCCATCATCCCCTGCAGTAATTCCCGGTTAAAACATGTCCCCCTATTTCAACCAGAAGACAAGCTGCTGGTCTTAAGGACAAGTTATTGCTAAAGCTTAAAAGTGCTGTGCCAATAAGCTGTCTGGCTGAGGAATTTTGCAATTTTTAAAAAAATGTTGTTTATATATTTTTTTGTCTGTAGTGATGTTTTTCTTATATTCATTTTTTTATCAGTGTTTTTTGTTGAATGATGCATATAAAAATATATAGAACACAATGTAGAAAAGCTGTCGGTGAAAATACAAGAAATTCTGACACCTTGTTGTATGAGCTCAGATTTTCACATTTCTAGGTTGCACCATATTATTTGTAGGAACAAACTATATGTCAGTGTATCTCTCACACAGCCTGTAGATACAGAAGATATTGTTGTAACTTTTCTTTTACTGTCCTTCAGTGTTGCTGACTTGGGTGAACTGCCACAGTGTGCGCTGGACCATGTGTGTCCAAGATGTCTTCACCGCTGGCAAGCTTTTGGCCTTGGGCCTCATCATAATCATGGGTATCATCCAGATATGTAAAGGTAATATTTGTTCCTTCCGTTTTTGTCCTCTTGCAACGTGTCTCACCCTCTTTCACTCAGTTTACAGTTTTAGTCTTTTACTTTCCCACAGCTCTCTCTTAGGACATTGATGCCTAACCTTTTTAAAGTGAAGTGGTGTCAACTAAAGTCACATTAAGTCTGAGATCAACCTAAAAAATAATGTTAAAACTCCTCAGGTTTTCTCTTATTTCTTCTTCATCTCATTACCCCTCCATTTTCCTCACTCTCCAATCTGGAAATTGCTGTCTTAAGATAATATCAAACAAGGAAAAAATGTTCGAACACTTAAACTACTGTCATGATATAGTCCCCCCTGTGCCTCTCATGGGGTTTGTGATTCCAACATGAAAAAGGGATTACAGTCTCATAGCGCTCCATCCCACACGTAATCCTCAAACACACACACTGCCAGGTCCAGCAAACAGAGTCATTCATGTGACTTATGATTGATGTGCCTCCCTGTATCCCACTTTGTGAGGCATAAAAGCCGGAGATCCCGGCTAATTAATAGGTCTCTTTTATCCAGACATTAATGTGATGTGGTGTTAATTATTTCTGGTCATCTATGAGAATATTTGAGAATATTTAGTAGGGGTGTAAGAAAATATTGAGTATCACTTTATTATGTTTTGTGATACTGTATCGATTCTTAAAACACTGTATCGGTGTATTTTGATGCAAAGATCTTGTGTGTAACCCCTGTATCGTGATATGTATCGTATCGCCAGATTCTTGCCAATACACAGCCTG
>JAJHUR010089845.1:5717-21007 GCA_027495735.1 Lutjanus campechanus | reverse complement strand
GGTGGCTAGAGCAGGCCAGCCTACCCGACCGCATAACTCACAGTGGTGAGTTAAAGCTTCACTATTAGTAATAATAAACTTGCATCAATTTGATAAGTTCTCAATCCTGGAGGGCCGGTGTCCCTGCATGTTTTAGATGTTTCTCTACTCCAGCACACCCGATTCTAATGATCAGCTGATCATCAAGCTCTGTAGAAGCCCGATAGCGATCCATTCATCAGAATCAGGTGTGTTGGAGTAGAGAAACATCTAAAACATCCAGGAACACTGGCCCTCCATGGATTGAGTTTTACACCACTTGAAGCAGCTGTAAGCAGTTTGATGGTTTGGGATAACTTTCTATCAGCCCGATGTAGTTTACAGTAGGTGCGACTATCAGCACTTTTACACTCACTAGCTTTATCCAGACCTCATTAACTCTCCAGCACAGTCATTAGGTTTTTAGAGCTTACTGTTTAGTAGTGTTTTCTGTCTGTTAGCACAAGAATCATTAGCTTCAACCATTCTGCTGCCGTTGGCAAACAACAGAAATTCAATTAAAGGGTTAAACGGTATACATGCACTGAATGAATGGATTATTGGGCAAAAACAAAGAAGTGTCTGATTTTTCATACTCTGATAATGCCTGTTATCTGATAAAACATACTGCATTATGCTGTTTACACAACTTGAGTATTCAGTTAACTTCAGAAATCAGATAATGATTAGTTTATTAGTGTGCATGTTAATGGATTCACTGTGATCACTCTCAGAGTATAGAGCTATTTAACACTTTCATTAACAAATACACAACAGAGTATCTTTAACTACGACAGTAAGGTGACTACACTAAGAGAGACGAACAATGGTATACTGGATGAAAACTTACCTTTAAATGTGTTGATAAATCTTCCTTCTAGGAAGGGTTTGTCTTCTCCACGAATAATGTGCTCTACAGCATCCTTATCGGGAGTCTTTCTCCTCCTCCTCCTCTCAGTCATCTTTGCTGTAATAATGCCCAGACATTACAAACTTTAATAAATATCATGTCACATGACTGTCCTTTGAACACTGAAACTGTTAATTAAATTAAGCTATATTTCATGCCAAATCACATCAGATATTCTGTGCCAATATTCAACAGGAGTGCAATGGATCACAAAACTCAGTTTGGATCATATCAAGGTTTCTGAGTCACAGATCAGAGTAATTTGTGGTTATTGTCAGTACAAGCAGAGCGAATCACAACTTTAATGAGTGCGGTTCAGTTCGACATTATTGTCAGTCCGTTAGAAAAACATTTAATTTTATTAAAATCAAAAATTAATATTTATAGCCTATAGGCTATAAAAACAATAGTAATTAAAATAGCCAGCTATATGCCTGCCAGCCGGCGCTTGTGGAAAGCCCTGAAAGATGTGTAAAATATTATATCTAAAATATTACTACACACTCCGTGGGTATGGACTAGTATCTAAAATATTCAAAACTCAATTGTATGAGGCATGACACGTTCTTCCCTCAAGAAAGACCTTTAAAACTAGCGATACCAATACCTGTGAATTTCTACTACTTTATTAAAAACTATTTAAAACTTAAAATTAAAAAGCAAAGTATTTAAGCTCACTTTGCTTCAACAATTTCCCAAATTGCACAGAATTTAAAATGCAGCAACCGTAGTGGCATTTAACCAAAAAATACTGTGGATTTATTTTGCACATAATCTTACACAACTCCACTTTCATCTGCCTTAAAAGCAAACTATCTCCATACAGACATGGCGAGTGCTGCGTTTAGAAATATTAAACCGTGTTAAATTGTTAAACGTTTACCTGGCCGGCAAGTCGGTGACGCACATGTTAGCCATTTAACTATTGTCAGCCACATGTTAACGATGACGGCTAGCAGCAACACTAATAATAAAAGACGTTCTTCTTCAGTGCTAGCCTGCTGCTAATTTTACTTAGCCGTTCGCGTGCGCTATTTTTTAAAGTAAAATATCAAACAGTGTTGTCTTACCTGATCATTTTTCGCTTCTCATCCGAAATGCCTGTGGCTCACGTCTGTTTCACCTGCAGCTGTACATCTCCTGCTGATTGACATCGGCTGCAGCCAAACACAGATCAGATCTGTGATTGACATGGCTGCAGCCAATCACTGACCAGGGATGATCAGCCAATGAACTGTGCTCATTTTGTGTGTGAACGGCGGGAGTTTGTGTAAAGCTGGCATTGATTTGGCGGGTAATTGGCGACACACACACACACAAAAAATGTCAAGTTTATGGAACTATGGGGACACTTCGAGAAAAAGCGGGAGCAGCTAAATTGCAGCCTCCTGAGTGCTCTACAGAGTTTGAATTATGGGGACACTGGAGCTGTCCTGATAATACTGTGGTGTCCTGATAATGTCGGTATGTAAACCGATAAAAAGTCCCCACAATCCGGATTAACCAACACACACACACACACACTCAATAGTTCAAACAAAACATTTAACAGGTGCATTATTTCTCATGGATTTTTTATTATTCTGCTGACGTACTTGTTAATTGTGGTTTAAAATGAGCTACATTTCCATTTGTATGACAGACTTTCCCCTCTAATTAAGCCTAAAAAATATTAACTGTGTGTTTCAAATAATTTACCTTAATCATTTATTTGAATTTATGGTTGCTTTCATAGGCTCGGGAGAGGGCATGGAGGATTGGTCAGAAGCAGCAAGTGACGATTTACAGACTGCTGACTGCAGGAACCATCGAGGAGAAAATCTACCACAGGTCAGAGTGCAGCTTTTTTGTAAACACTTCTGTATTTATGATATTCAATCACAAAACTCAATTTAAAAAGAGGTTTAAAAAAAAAATCCTGTCTTTTGTGCCTTCTCTCACACGATCTTGTGTTTTAGTTGTCCACGTGTTCATGAATGTTGGTAATAACATGACTAATTGCTCACATCACTGCTGTATTACTACTTGCACCATCCCGGTTCTCAGTAATTGAAAAGCTTTCCTGCATTATTAAATGGCCAATCTAGGACTTCTAAACTGGTGCTCTGTTTGGTTTGGGTCTGTAAAGTGCTTTCAAAAAGCAAGTTGGAAGAACTGCGGGGTTTCTATTTTGGTACCGACAGTAAGTGCGGTTAACTAATTCTCTCATCCATCAGCCAAACTACCCTGTGGTGACAGAGGATCGGGATTGCCTGCTGAGGCAAAATACTAAATTACACACAAGTATCTAATTCTGTCTTTTATCTATTGTGATTCAGGCAAATCTTCAAACAGTTTCTGACCAACCGTGTTCTGAAGGACCCCAAACAAAGACGGTTCTTCAAGTCTAACGACATGTCTGAGCTCTTCACCCTGTCTGACCCTGACGGAGCTCAGGGAACAGAGACTAGTGCCATATTTGCAGGTCTGCAGATTTTGTTCTTACCAGAGAAACATTTTTTATTGTCCAATTGTCAGATTATTGGAATCTCTTCCAAAAATGAGGTTGGAAGAATTGAGCTAACAGATTTTTTTTTATTTAAAGTTTAATTACAAAACAAAAAAACAAAAATTCAAAGAGTCATTACAAACAACATATGAACAGTACGCCAGAGTTTACAGACAAAACAAATACATATAATAAACTTTATTAAGAAATCATTTCATCACCAATCCTTTTTGACAGGATTTACTGTTGACAGTGTTCAGGTTTCTGCATTGCCTTGGCTTTATTTCTCAAACAATCAAAACACTTCTTAAAGGAGCAGTTCACCCCAAAATATAATAACAATATATATTTTTCCCCTGACCTGTCATCCTGTTTATCCATCTAAAATCTAAATTGTTTGGTGTGAATTGGCGAGTTTTGGAGATATCAGCCATAGGGTTGTCTCCCTTCTCTCAAATATAATGTGCTCAAAGTACTAAAAAAAAAAATACATTTGAAAAATTTAACACCAGGGTCTCTTTCCAGAAATCACAACCCAGTTAAATCTTTCTACTGTATTCTACTGTAGGAAGAAAAAATCTCTTCCATCAAACTGCTCACAACAGGATCTGTGGATTATCTTGGGCTATGATTTATGAAAAAAAAATGTTGCTGTTGAAATTCAATTTATTTATTTATTTATTTATTTTTGGGTGCTTTGAGCGTCACAAGCCATGTGCCATCTAGTTCCATTATATTGGAGAGAAGGCAGACATGTCTTTGGCTGATATCTCCAAAACTCTGCAACTTACACCAAACCTGTCTAGAAGGATAAAGACACTGTGTTTTTGATTTTTGGGAGAACTGTCTCTTTAAACTAAATGCGTCTTTTTTTAATTTAGTCTTTTATAAGTGTCCCTTGTCCATCTAAACCGTCTCTTTAGTGCCCTAGCAGGGCTGAGGCGGCACGTTCCATCATTATCGGCTCTATATTGTCCTTTAGACAGTAATTCAAACAAAAACAATTTGGTTTCCAGTTCATCAAAATGGTCCTTCTCACAGAGAATAATGTGTTACTGCAGATTACAGTCCTAACAGATTGCTGGTTACATTAGCATCCTCACTGCATTTGTTTATTTCTACTCTGCATTTGAACTAACCTATACTCCTAATTATAATACTCTTGCATTCTAACACACTTCAGCATTATTGTTGTTTTATGCTGTTTGTGTGCAGCTGTTGTATATATTGTTGCTCACATATTTTTGCACAGCTCTTATTTCTTGATTTGTTGTATATAGTAGTATAAAGCACATTTTTTCTTTTGCATATTTTTATGGATTTACAATTTCCATTCTTATATTTTCTGTATGTCTGTATATGCTTCTATTCTTGAATGGAGGCAACTGTAACGCAAACAATTTTCCCCCCCGGGGATCAATAAAGTATTTCTGATTCTGTTACAGGTACGGGTTCTGATGTCAAGGCACCCAAGAGACCTGAGAGGCCGAAGCATTCACTCACAGTAAACCATGGCAGCCATATACATAAACACTCCTCAGCAAACCAGAATGAAGCTGGCGCAGACAGCAGACACTCCTTAACAAACATTCCTCCCTTAAGAGACGGAAACACGTCTCCGTGCAGTAAAAATTCTCAGGATAAACCAAATGTTCGGACAGACAGTCAAAACACCAATCAAAACGGCGTGGATGTGGAACCAAATATTTCAGCAAATACACAGCACACAGGACAAAATAACAGAGACTGGGATGCAGTGAAAAACTCACCCAGCTCCCACCAACACAGAGACAAAGACTCTGCTCAGACTAGCCAACAGAAACGCAGGGAAAAGAGGAAGCACTGTGACTCATCTGACTCAGACAAACACAAACGTAAGAAACACAAACCGGATGCTCGGTTTGAAGGCCACCGCATCCCTCACCTGGTTAAGAAAAGGACCTATAAGAAAGCAGAGAATGAAGACAAGGATGAGCAGAAGAAATCAGATGATTATGTTTTAGCAAAGCTCTTCAAGAAATCTGGTAGGCTTTTTGTGAACAAACACCAACATTTAGTGAAATAAGCAGCTTCTTTGTTGATTCCTTTTTTTGTTATTCATCCTTTTCGGTCTTTTTCAGGTATCCACAGTGTGATGCAGCATGACAGCATCATGGAGTCCTCCAACCCTGACTATGTTCTCGTGGAGGCAGAAGCCAACAGGGTGGCCAAAGACGCCTTGAAAGCCCTTAAAGTTTCTCGTCAGCAGTGCAGGCTGCCCTACAATAGACCCCCTCCTCCACCTGCAAAGTACACATTTACTATTTTTTATTTGTGTATGTCTTTATATTTTTGTATGTCTACTAGAGGCAAAACTATATGCTTCTAATGGGGATACTTAAATAAATATGAACATAAACACACTCTCACACTCACCCACTATGGTTGTTTAGACCTTCACTTATCTCATTTAGCACAAAAATATCTGTTTTTCCCCCGTTTGCTCTCTCAGGAAACGGTTCGGACA
Source organism: Lutjanus campechanus (assembly GCA_027495735.1). Lineage (NCBI taxonomy): Eukaryota > Metazoa > Chordata > Actinopteri > Lutjaniformes > Lutjanidae > Lutjanus > Lutjanus campechanus. The sequence goes on along the minus strand of JAJHUR010089845.1, from coordinate 15,085 downwards.
AAAGAAGAATTCTCTCCTGGTCACACCTTCTGTTCAGTCTGTCCCTACTACGAGCAAATGCAAGGTAAGTTTATTATGGAAAAAAATACAGTATAGTTATGGCACTTACTTTGTGTTTGGCTTTTTTGTGACCAAGTTTTTATTGAGACATAAGAATTTTAAGTGACAATTTGTGATAATAGTGATAATTTATTAAAAAGAGAAAATAAAAGAAATTGACAAAGATTTAATCTCCATCTTAATCTCTTATAGTCCTAAATTTTACTTCCCTCCCTCCTCATCGCCCTGAGTTCTTAGTTCTTTTAGGCTGCAAAGTTATGTTTGAGTTGTTCGTAGTTATTAGATTCTTGTCTCTTGTCAAAATTTTAAATAATTTTATGAACATAGTATGGATTTCTATGTACCCCAATTTTCCAATTTAACATAACAATGGCATATCTTATGTCGGTTGAAGCATTCAAAACATTTTGTGGAAGTCCATTTAAAAAAATGAATAGAATAAATAAATACAATTTAAAAAATAAACAAATAATTAAAAAATAAAATAAAATACATGTACAGTTTCACATTGGCATATACACTCATATAGATCGACACACGTTCATGTTTTTATAATGCCATGTTGTGTGAATCCATTTGTTTTTCTCATCAGGATGCTGCTTTCATAAAGAAGTCTGTGTCAAAGAAGCCCGGTTCAGGAGCTCATTTCAGTGGGGAGGTGCTGGAAACTGAGTCAAACTCCGCCCCACCCTCCTCCTCCTCCCTGCTTGCTAAGATGAAAGCCCGTAACCACCTCAGCCTGCCCTCCACCCAAAGAGAAGAAGCAGAGGAAGAGGAGGACGGCGCTGGAGCTCCAGGAACGAGCTCGTCTCCAGCTCCGCCCACCGAGCACGACGAGCTGCTGGTGGATCTGCGCAACTTCATCGCCTTCCAGGCGAGCGTGGACGGGCAGGCCTCCACCCAGGAGGTGCTGGAGTATTTCAAACCAAGACTGACCCAGCAACAAGCGCCAGTGTTCAGAGAGCTGCTCAGGAGCGTCTGTGACTTCCACAGGACGTCTGGTCAGGAGGGAATCTGGAAACTGAAGGAGCACTTCCGCTGAGACTGAACTGTGGTGCATACTGAGTACCTGTCAGCTTTGAGTCTGTAGAGTTCCTATCAACTTGTTTTTCATGACTTTTTGTTGTTGTTTGTTTAGTTGACATGTCTGCCTGAGTAAAAATCATCAGTCACACTCCAAATGTGTCTTTTCACATTATTACAGTTTGTTATGAAGGACCATATTGTAGGAAAGTCATTTTACTGTAAGATGGACTGCTGGGTTAGCTGATGAATTCATATGATTATCTGGTAATTATCTGCTAACCAAGTCTTGAAGGGCAAGTATGTTGCAGTGAATAACTTGTTCCAGCTGCAGTGAGAACTTGTTTGTTCAAGCATTCTTGCAATTTCTTCTGTTTTAGTTTGTTGTTATTTGGTTATACTTGAATTTACTTGTTCTCTGAAAGTTAAAAAGATATTAACTTGAGTAATGATTTATTCACAGATTTGTGCTGTTAGCTTTCAGTCTTACTGGTGCCAGATTTTGTGATAAGCTTCCATAAAACATAAAAGGGGAGTTGTTTGTCATTTTGTAAATAGCATCAAATCACCATAGGTAGATTTTGTAATGCTGACTTTTCTTAAAATATGTGCAATTATAGTGTAATATTTAAATGACCTACCTCCAATTATATGTGAACAATTTGCAAAAAGCAAAGTTATGTTGCCGCCATTGTTTTTTTGTTTTTGTTTTTTTTATAAAAAGATCTGAATGCACTGTCTTGCATAATGTATGCAATAAATATCTGTAACTGTTTTTTTTCCTGTTTAGTTATTTGAAATGTGTACTCAGAATTATGGGTTAAAGGAAGACTTAATAAATTAGTCCAAAACCATTTTAAAATTCCCATATTTACCACAATAATGGTGCTAAACATGGAAATGCTGATATGATTTCATTCCTCTAAATTCAAATAAAATCACTAGGATTTGTCCGAGCTGTTCATAAACGCATGAGAAAGATAGTTTATTGTTATTTCCAGGGCGACAAATACCTACGTCCGGGGTTAGTAAATCGTCTTAAGCACAGCAAAATAATGAGAAATATTAGAGAAAGCAGGGTCTCTGCAGAAACAGACCCCACCACACACTTCTAGTGAGTCATAAGTGATGATTGAAAGGGATTGTGTTTTTGAGTCTATACATTGTTCTGTAGGAAGATTAGTCCTTAAAGATCGCTGCCTTAGAAGTGAGCTGGTGCTGACCAGGGTCCTGAAATGGACTCTGACAGATGAACTAGAGAGATAATATAAACATGGGACCTCACATATGAAAACCTTGTTAAAGTTTACTTGTAAAATTGTTTGTAACTAACGAAGATGAGAGTGTAATTTCATTTAGTGATTTAAGCAGCCATGAGAGGATGGAGGAGAGGAAAGGCGCTGACAGGAACACACACACACACACACACGCACGCACACACACAGTGCAGGCCTGCACTCTTGTCAGAGTTGTCTAGACCAAATATTGGGATAAAGTTATCAACCGTTATTTGATTTCAATTTTCTCCACGCACCTCGCCGAGGTCATAATAACAACTTTATTTTCAGTGGTGCATAAATTAATTACGCGCATTTAATAACTAAAATATCATTATATTCCCCCTTTAATAACATAAACGCTGCACGCCAGGGAAACCCTTAATAGCGCGGGGCCCTGTAACTGGCCATTATCCGCCTGTAATGATATTACAGAACCAATTACGCGCCATTAGAAGGGATTTTCTGCACTTTATGTGGTTTAGTCCAATCCCGCACTCCTCTTCTAAATTTCAGCTGCTTCTCGAAGCCTCATTTTGCCTCCACCTCAGAGACGCATGGCGTCTGCGCTCTGCCGTCCCAGATGCGCTTTAAAACTAATTGAAAGGGTCCCGCAGCAGATCATTTATCTGAGGAAGCGAAATAAATCGCAGGACCCCTTGCTGTGAACAAAATCAAAAATTTGGCCTTGTGAGTGTTCTACATGCGCAACCCCTTGTAAAGTGGACCCCCTAACACACCCTGACGAGCCATTAACCCGCCCGACAGTCAATCTAAAACCCAAAAGCAGTCATCCTCCTTTTTTTAATATATGAAAGAACCAAATAAAAAGTGCAGCGGGTATGTGTGCATGTTTATGGTTAGGGAATATGCTTGACTCTGGAATAACAATCACTTGTGATGAATTTTTTTGGCACCAGAGCAGAGCTGCCGTTTGCCACCCTGGGTATATCTCCCCTCTCCCCCTGTCTCTTTCTTTTTCTATCTTTCTCTGACACACACACGCGCACACACGCACACACACCAGGGGTTGGGGGTGAGAGAGACAAAGCCGTGATAATCCGATTAGGACCAATTAGGCGTGAGATTCTGCGACACTAGCTGAAAGCCTTAACACTCTGTAGACAGTTATACAGTTATAGAGACATCTGGACACTCCCAGAGAGAGACACAGAGAGATGTGAGTGTGCTGTATGTGTGTGTGTGTGTGTGTGTGTGTAGGGGAGAGAGAGGGGGAGCCAGAGATGTGGACACTCCCAGACAGACACAGAGTCAGAGAGTCAGAGGAAGTGCAGCAGCCTCCTCTCTGAGCGGGAAGTCACTCACATCAGCATCCTCACTCTCCGCAGGTAGGATGACGCTCTGCTCTCTCGCATCAACTTTCAATCCGCCTCTTCTTCTTTAGGACGATTTAACGTGTTAATTCTCCCACCACAGATCTGAATCAGCTGTGTCTGCTCCGTGGCTCCGGGCTGAAACTTTTGTCTCTGTTCCAGGTTGAGTTCGCAGCTCAGAGACGCGTCAGGATGTTCTACTTTCACTGTCCGCCTCAGCTGGACGGAGAGTGCTGTCGCTCCAACACACGTAAGTTCGCTCTTCTTCTTTTTCAAACATCGTTTTCGGTTGATTTAGTTATTTTCAAATGTTTGTCTTTAAAGCGAGAGTCTGAAAAGTTTGGCGATGTTCGGGCTGCGCACTTGCGTGCACAAAGTGTGTTTTGTTGTTGGAGGAGCGACAAAAGGCCGGAGCAGATGTTTTCGTTTTCGTATTTTTTTTTAAAACGATCATCTTCAGTTAAGAGCAAAAGTGACGCAGGCCTACTAATGAATAACATATTTTTAAGTAGTGATAAATTAAAAGATTTGATCGCAACGTAAAAACATTTTTTTCATTAATTAAAACTTAAATAGTTCGGACGTTTTATCCACCTCCATAAACATTTCTACCAGTCTAAATCAACGGGTATTTCCGCTTTCCCACAAATTCAAATGTGGATTTAAAGGGTTAAGTCTGACTTCCCCTCTGTTATGTCAATCTGCTGGCTGTTTTGGCGAGAAGCGCTGGTGGTTTGGCCCCGGGGCAGAAGGGGCGTTTTGTCCCGGGCACAGATGTTGGGTGTCATGCCTCTTAGTCCGTCATGGTTCCCCTCAGACACCCGACATCAATGTTTCATGCAACTAATGGAAACACAAAATGTGCCAGAGAATAAATCCCCTAATCTTGTCTGCTTTGACCAATATTTATAGTTTTTCCTCCTGCGTTTCTTTTCTTTAAACGTGGAATCTAAGTTTTATTTTTCATCATATTTACTAAATTAATTTAAATACAAACACATGAATTGTAAACCTCATTTTATTAAATGACTGGATTCTCTTTGATAAACTTTTTCTTTTTTTTTTCAGTGAATTCAAGCGGTTTTGGCAACCACGCCCCGGCTGATTTCGATGATGGATTTCTACGCAGAAAACAGCGCAGAAACAGAACAACATTTACTTTGCAACAGGTAATTATTATTCAGGATAGAAACAAGGCACAGAAATATCTTACACTTCAGGCATTTATTAAATATGCAGGAGAAGAATAAAACAATTGACAAAGTTATCAAAACGAAGGACTTTAGCAGAGAGTTTCCAGATTGACAGAAAACAAAAGCCTTTATAAATGGTTTGATAGAATAAAAAGCTTAAAGAAAATAGCACCATTGCTTCACACATATGAAAACAGAAATACGTGATTAGGAAAACTTATGAATTAATATTTGTCCTTTAGAAGATCATGCGTAAAACTGCCCTGCAGGAAAACTCATGTTAGGCCCTATATTTAAGCCTACTTTACTTATTCCATCTCTTAGTTTGTTGTCCCTCAAATGCATTAGAGTTTAAAAGTTTTATGTTTTTAAACAGCATAGAATTGATGATGGAGATTAATAAGGAGAAAGAAAAAAAGAAAGAAAGAAAGAAAGAAAGGTATAATTAATCAATCATCAATAGAAGAAAAACTTATTGAAAGTCTAACTTGTGTTTCGTGTCGGTGCAGTTGGAGGCTTTGGAGGCGGTGTTCGCGCAGACTCACTACCCGGATGTGTTCACCCGGGAGGAGCTGGCCATGAAGATCAACCTGACGGAGGCCAGGGTGCAGGTGAGGCTGCAGCACAGGAACGTGTCCTGGGCACGTTTGACCATGCGAGAGAGGCTAAATTAAGCCACTCTGTCATTCCGGCGATGCACTTTAATAACATCAACATAATGGTGAATATTAGATTAGCTTGATTAATCGGTCATTCATAATTAACCAGCGATAATGTTCCTCACTAATTTGTCCGCGTCTCAAAGGTAGGAATACATCATCCATGCAGATCTCTTCACCGTAACGCAGACACGAAAACGATGTGAGCTTCTTTAGTTTAAAAGAGGGCAAAGCCTGCAGCCTCCACATACACACACACATACACACACACACACACACACACACTTTAAAACACAAACACACACCAAAAAACGCACCTTAAATTTGGCAATTTATATTCTGCTGCTGCCCTGCACATATGCGCCGTTATAAACTTGGCCAGATGTAATTAAGTTATGTGTCCTGTATGTAATTTCCTGCATTCCAGATTTGCTTTTGGGTTTTGTTGTGCGCGCAGATCTAATTGTGGGAAATATAATAGTTTGCCTTTTGTTCCCCAGGGTCATCTTACTATCGCTTAAACCCAATGGCGGGCTTGATAATGGAATCCAGCGCTGTAAATTAGGGATTGTAAACAAATTATTCCCCTCCTAATCCGATTACCACATTCCTATTATTAAATCTGAACATGAATCCAGCGCAGTATGCAGGGATATTAAACTTACATTATTATTAGAAAATAAATTTCCTTTCTGTTGTAGTGTTGTTGCCCCCCTTTTTGTAAAGTGTCAATGGGCCTCCCCCGCATTAAGAGCACGCCGCAAATTGAGATTAATGGAGCAATTATAGCCCATTCAGAGAAGGGTGTGCGTGTAGGGGGGGGCCGCGACTTCTAGCTGGAAGGTGCAGGGGTGAGATAAGTCCATTGGTTGTATTGTTGTCCTGCCACCAAAATGTTGTCCTTTCTTTATGCCGAATGAATGCATGTGTTTTGTTTGGCTGTTGACATCATTTATACCTCTGCTACAATAGGAGGGATGCAGAGCACATGCACACCGGCTCTAACCTCCATTCACACATCATGATTAATGCCTGCTAGAAGCAAGTCCTAATCGAATCTGATGTTGTCAAACAATCACTAAATAGGGAAATAAACGACTTCATCATAGCTGCCTCTCTCTCGGGCAGCACAACTGTCAGTGGGAAGTCATTAAAATATGATAATGAAAAATTGCTCAATTAAATGTTGTTATAGGCAGTGACCTTCATTCGATTAAGACACCAGAACTTGGCTATATGTTCTCAGCTGTGTGCATGAATGGGGAAGTTTTTGGGATAAGTCAGGGACTGTGGGACATTAGAGTGCTGGTGTGACCCGTTCAAGCATCTCTCGATGTACAAGACAGAGCAAAGCAAATAGAGCGAACAGAGAAACTTAAAGGTAAAGTCAGAAGGATTTATCTGAGCTGTTTGTAAATGCACCAGAGAGATAGTTGATTGTTGAGTTTCATTCCCAGGATGCCAAATACAGACGCTTTGGGTGGATAAAATGATAAAACACAGCAAAATAATTAGAAAGTATGGAAAATAATGAGTAAATATGAAAATACATGCAGAGGGCAGGGTCTCTGCAGATACAAACACAGGGATTTTTTTTAAATAGTCCATACATTTTTTTGAGGAAAATATTGCAAATTGTATCTTTAAGTTTGCATTTGTTTGTCTGTGATATGCAAAAAGTATATGCAAGTGAAATTCCAAAATTTGGCGTAGATATGAAACTGCATTCAATAAATATAATAAAAGGATGCAACCATGCCAGGAAATGCAGCAGTATTCTAGTTTTAACAGTAGATTCGGGGTTTGTCTGAGCTGTTCATAAATGCACCAGAAAGATAGTTGATTTTTGAGTCTCACTGACAGGATGTCAAACACAGACGTTTTGGGTTGGTGAACTGTCCTCATCACAGCAAACTAATGAGAGGATAAGGAAATACAGGCAGAGGGCAGATAGAGACACCTCCACACACTTCAACTGGGTCATAAGTGATGATGAAAGACTATGTTTTTCTGTGTCTGTACATTGTTTACTTTTTTCATTTGTTTGTCTGTGATATGTCAAAAGAATATGCAAGAAAAATTCTAAGATTTGGCTGTGGATATGAATAAAGAAAATAAATGGTTGCAAATGCAGCAACATTCCAGTTTTAAAGGTAGAATCAGTAGGATTTGTCAGCTGTTCGTAAACACGCCAGAAAGATAGTTGATTTTTTTTCAGTCTCATTCCCTGGACGTTAAATAACGACGTTTTGGGTTGGTAAAACGTCCCGAGCACAGAAAAGTAATGAGAAAATAAAGAAATTCAGGCAGAGGGCAGGGTTTCTGCAGGTACAGTAAGGCTGAAAGTAAGGCTGCAACTAACGATTATTTTTTATGTCAATTAATCTGTCGATTATTTTCCCAATTAAATGATTAATTTTTTGGTCTATAAAATGTCAGAACATGGCGAAATATGTCGCTTAGTGTTTCCCAAAGCACAAGATGACGTCCTCAAATGTATTGTTTTGCCAACAACCCAATAATATTCAGTTTACTGTCATAAAGGAGTAAAGAAAGCAGAAAATATTCACATTTAAGAAGCTGTAATCAGAGAATTTAAACTTTTTTTTCATAAAAAAAATTACTGAAACTGATTAATCAATTATCAAAATAGTGGCAAGTAATTTAACTATCTATTCATTAGTGATCAATTGATTAATCGCTGCAGCTTTAATGAAATGGATTATCTTTATGAGTCAATACATTGTTTTTTAAAAGCTGCTAGAAGGACTTTTTCTGCTGTAAAAAACACAAAATACAATGTTAAAAATAAAATGATCTAAATAAAAATCTCCTCCTGCTTCCTTTAAACTGGCTAATGTACTACTCACTGTAACTTCAGCTGGGAAAATATAAACAGGCTCGTTTCATCTGATTTCAAGGAGAATCCGACCTGGTGGCAGACATTAAGTATAACCATATAGAAACAGCCAGTCTTCTCACTGATGGTGTCTTTGGTCTATGTAGGTCATACTGAGGCACCAGTAATTACTTTAGACCGTTTCATAACCAGTTAAAAACTCCTTGTAGTACCTTTAAGAAAAAATATTACATATTATACCTTAATGTTTGCATTTGTCTGTGATGTGCCAACAGTCTATGCAAGAGAAATTCAAAATCTGACTGGGGATATAAAGCTGCGTTCAATAAAATAAAATAAATGGATGCAAACTGCTAATGTGTCAGGAAACGCAATGCTCCTGCTTTAATTAGTCATTTAATTTAATCGCTTTTGCTTTTTGTCTTCCCTTTTATTTATTTATTTATTTTCTTATGCAGGTTTGGTTTCAGAACCGCAGAGCAAAGTGGAGGAAGACGGAGCGAGGGAGCACCGACCCTGAAGGAGGCAAAGAACAGATGAGCGAGGGCACTCCTCCGTCTCGCAGCATCAACTCTCAGTCCCCGGTGGACCACAGCAGGAAACAGAAAGAACCGCTGGAGATGCAGCAGAGGTGAGACAAGACGGATGATTGTTGTCGCCGCTATTGTTGTGAATCGGTATCCTGTTGGTGGGAGAAAGATTAGCAGGCTGGTAGATCTGGTTGATGGAAACAAATAGGAGGCAATATCCCTTCCATCAATAATTACCAACACAAAACTCTGACAGCCATCTAGATAGGGCTGCAACTAACAATTATTTTCATTATCGATTAATCTATTGATCATTTTCTCTGTTAATTGATTAGTTGTTTGGTCTATAAAATGTCTACTGTCATAAAGGCGTGAAGAAACCAGAAAATCATCACATTTAAGAAGCTGAAATCAGAGAATTTGCACATTTTT
>JAJHUR010089844.1:0-10109 GCA_027495735.1 Lutjanus campechanus | reverse complement strand
ATAACAAATATATATCTTGCTTCTTAACTTCTTAGCTTTGAGTTTATGTCAAGTAAAAAATGCTGCAATGACATTCAAAGATGAAATTAAACAACTTTTATTGTAATAGGTGTAATTGTTAAAAAACATTTTCCATCATAGGCTATGTCAATTTTGAGGAAGCTACCCCATCCTCCCCAAAGTAAGAGCAACCTCAAACATCAAAACCATCTCATGGTTTTAATATAGGATGAGATAAAGATACAGATACAGAATCACAAGGGGCATAAGAAGGGTTATTTAGGATGGTTTTGCTCTTGTCCTTCATCCCTCTCTCTGCCACTGCCTCCAGACTTTCCTGTTCCAGTCTGACCACAGAAATGGCTATCCTTACCAGCTTGTTATTTCTGCTGGCACTGACTTCTACAGACAGGTGGAATGTCTTCAGGAGCCTGGCACATACACTTAAGTATCTTAGTCTCCTCAGAAAGACCCTTTACCCTCCCTGGAGAGAGTGTTGTTAGAGCAGTCCAGTTTTTTGTTGATTTGAACACCCAAGTACCAATATGATTTCACCCTCTCCATTTCTGCCCCTTGGATGGTGACTGTGACGGGGGGCCACCTATTCCTCTGGTAGACCACCACAGGCTCTTTGGTCTTGCTGATACTGAGGTTCAGGTCATTATTGTTGCACCATGTGCTCTCTCTCATTGTGCAGTTTATGTATTGCTTAAAGTTTGTCTGAACGGGGAAGAGGAACCCATGAACATGATTAATATGTCGGTGCTGGGCTGTTGTGTCTGAAGTCCCGCTATGATGTCACCCACCACTGCAGAGAATGGTGGAATGTTTTGTGGCAGATAGCTCAGGCTCTTTCCTACCACTATCAGTTCAATATTGGGAGTGCAAATACATTCCTTTAAAGCTACATGACTGGGTTTCCAACACATAGAGATGAAGACAGTAAGACATTTCCCTCTCTTCTTTCATCCACCTTGTTGGTGAGTGAACTCAGATTCCCCATCACAATTGCTGGAAGAAAGGATTTAAATTTCCTGTCCCTCTTGATTTTCTGATGTTCACAATGGCTCTCCTGCCACCGTGACAGCATCTCCATATCTGCTATGACATGCATATCTGAAATGATTGGACAGAAAACCACTTCTTTTCAGAGTCAGAGTCAATGATGAAGTAAAAGCCAAGAACAGCACAGGTTCTAACCGTAATGTTACATAAAAAATAATGAAAAACTAGAAAATTTACACTTCTGATGGCAGCTTGCATTCAAGCACGCATACTGGAGAGAGATGCCACCACAGCAATTGCTGCGTGTTTACTTCTGGTACATCCCGGATTCATGTATACCGTTGCTCAGCCAATCCAAATAAATCAACTGTACTTTTGTGTTCATTAAGTCATCATCTTTAAATCCCATTTCATGAATCCCACATCGGATTTTCTGTTTCCTCATATCGCTTGTGCAAGAACAAATATAAGAGAATATAAGAAAGCATTCATGCATGGTGCCCATTGAGAGCAACTTAGAACAAGTCCAGTTATTTGTATGTGTACACATAAAGCTGATCTGAAAAGCCAGTTAAATATTTCACAATCTTTACGGTGTCATGCATATAGTTTTTGGGAATTGAAATAGACAGCACAGGGTCATCTGCATATAATGTGCTTTAGTGACTTTTGCTCCCAAATTAGTACCCTCTGTGTCATTCATATCGTTCTAGATTCCGTAAGTAGCTTATTTTTTATGAGCAAACACAAATGAAGAGATGAGACAACCTTGGTTGGTTCCTTTCTCCATAGGGAAATCCTCGGTGCAAAATTCAAATTAGTCTAAAGCATAAAATCCCATGAAACCCTAACTTTACAGGCACTGCAAATCATTTTTCAAAATTGAATAGAGTTAAGAGATGTTACACTCAATGTAACCTTTTCAGTCCTATGGACACCAATTATGCATCCGCTTTGATTTTTGGAGAAAAAGATGAGTAAAGCACAAAGAAGGTCAACTTTATGTATTGTAACATAGTAATACAGTTACAAGTATAAGTACAAGTAGAATTATATAAAATATTTTAACCCATCCTTGCATCAGGAGCAGTGGGCAGCCATTATGCAGCGTCCTCAAACCAACTCCAGATCAAAGTCAACTGACTGGAGAATTGACCTAGCATACATGTTTTTGATGGTGTGAGAAACCAGAGCATCAGGAGGAAACCCATGCAAGCACAGGGAAAACATGCAAACACACAGAAAGGCTGGGCACACTGGGATTCAAACACACAACCTTCTTTCTGTGTGACAGAAGTGCTTACTTTAATATTTTGTTGATGTTGGAGGCCCCTGTGGACAAAAGGTAGTGTTTCCAATTAAGTAACCACAAAATATAACTATTAAATTATCCAAATAAATCTCCTCCTGCTTCTTTTACCTGGCTAACATGCTACCCACTTTGACTGTGAAAATGTCTACAAAGGCTTGTTTTATCTGATTTCAAGACGACTCAGACCCAGTGGCAGCTATTCAGAACAACAATACAGAAATAGCTGATCTTCTTGCAGATGATCCTGTTAACTTATGTAGGCCATATAGAGACATCAGCAATAAACTGAGACTGTTTCCTAAGCAGTGAAAGACTCTGTAGTAGCTTTAAATAATAAACAAGATGGGTTTTAATTTTCCGATAGAAACACAAAAAAGGACATGTTTAAGTGATTCACAAAATATATAATACAGTTCATGGCTTGTATTTGCTGAAATATTTGCTGATATAGCATAGCATTTTACATTATGTAAATCCTGTGTGTTATATTAACATAATTGAGTTCTTAAGTGTATTATGTCCGCCCCCATAGTCTGACGGAAAGCACGTAATAGGGATGACATATCCCTGCATATAAAATTAAGTAACATTGAATGAAGAATGGAAGCAGAGGAGGGCAGAGGGAGGAGGGCAGTTATGGGAGCTTTTCTTGACACATATTTTTGCTCGTGTGTCTACCTCATTTTGTTGTTTTTCTCTTCCTCCACTTCATACTCTTCTTCCCCCTCTATTCCTTCATCTTGTAAATTACGTAGTAATTTTCATCTCAATGAAATGCACAAGCCTGGTGATGTGATTCTAGGTGGACTGTTTGAGGTCCACTACAGTTCTGTCTTCCCTGAGCGAACATATATCTCGGAGCCACCGCAGGCCAGCTGCAAAGGGTAAGTTTCACACACATAAAGAAGACAGCATGGCATTGTGCAATTATGTTGTCTGCTCGGAGTATTCATTGCAAGGAAAAAAACATCAGAGTGTTAAAATGCTTATAAAACATGAGTGATATAAGTTTTCATGAGAGTGATACTTTTGACATATTAAAATACATCTGTGTGTATTATTGCTATTTTGTAATATGTCATGAATAGGTTTAGGTTTTTGTATATTTACCCAGTTGTCACAGTGCCATATTTACTCTTTGGTGGTTAATAGTGATATTTTGTGTGTTAGCTTTGACACTCTGGGGTTCAGGCATGCCATGACCATGGCCTTTGCTATTGATGAGATCAACAAGAACTCCCATCTGCTACCTAATGTGACTCTGGGATACAGTCTTTATGATAACTGTGGTGCACTTGTTATTGGATTCAGTGGTGCATTATCTTTGGCAAGTGGGCAAGAGGAGCAGTTTCTGCTTCAGCAGAACTGTTTGGGGACCCCTCCAGTCCTGGGAATTGTGGGTGATTCCTTCTCTACATCTTCTATTGCCATCTCTAATGCTCTAGGTTTATACAAAATGCCAATTGTAAGTTTCCTATCGTCTACCATTTGTATTTCTGTACATTCATGTACTGCATACAGATACGTTGTTGAAACATGAAAATGTTTTGACTGCATTTATACTGCACGTTTCTTTTCAGGTGAGTTATTTTGCCACATGCTCCTGTCTGAGTGATCGCCAGAGGTTTCCATCCTTCTTTAGAACAATCCCAAGTGATGCTTTCCAGGTGAATCACTACTACTAAGTTGAGAACTGAAAACTATGTCTTATGTCTTATGAAACATATGCAAATAAATAATGATTTATATATGCTGCAAAACTTTAAGTCACTTTAAGAGAATAGACTCGCCTGTGCTCTAATCCTTTCCCACCAATATATCCATGTAGGTGCATGCTATGATTCAGATTCTAAAAAGATTTGGCTGGACTTGGGTAGGCCTGCTGGTCAGTGATGATGACTATGGACTCCATGTTGCCCGATCGTTCCAGTCTGACCTGGTTCAGTCTGGTGAAGGCTGTCTGGCCTACTTAGAAGTGTTGCCCTGGGACAGCGACCCAAATGAACTAAGGAGGATTGTGGATGTGGTGAAGAAATCCACAGCTCGTGTGGTCATGGCATTTGCTCATGAGGGTTACATGATTAACCTCATGGAAGAGGTTGGTTAGAGTTTAATTAGATCTACACAACTTAATGTTTTATTTATCAGACTGAAAGATTTAAGTAAACAGTTATAAGATTTTCAGTCAACAAGTGGATTTAATCGATTAATTCAGTCCCTTTTATTTTTGACAGGAGCTGTTTTTGTAGCTGTTTTTTGACATCTATAGCTCATGCGGTCATCTTTGCACATTAGATTCATATGGATCAACAAATGGAAGAGTCTAGATTTTAAATTTAATATAATGCATTATTTTAATACTTCACTGACATTTTCAATCAGAAAAATAACAAACATAATAATAAAATAGGAAATTTCAGTTCCAGTTTCACAAACTAAACCTTGTTGTAAGCCGAAACCACCTATGACGCATGAAAATATAGTGATTATTTACTGTACTTCATAGCAACTACCAAGCCCCATGTTAAATTGGCCATCTTTGTAAATAGTGAATGCACTGCTTTTTCTAGTGTTTTTCTAGTTTATCAACTGCTCAAAGCACTTCACACCCACGTTTATTTTTGCTAACTGACTTTTCTGTCTAGCAAATATTTTCTGTACATCTGTGCTAATATGACTTTAAAACAGCCAGGCAGAGACATTGTTGTAGACCTATCAGTTTCTTTTACAAAACACACTATTTTTCAACAGAAGTCTGAAACATACGTTTTCATGATGCACATAGGTGGTGAGGCAGAATGTGACAGGCCATCAATGGATAGCAAGCGAAGCTTGGACAGCAGCTGCTGTGCTTCAGACACCCCGCCTCATGCCATACCTGAGTGGCACACTGGGCATCGCCATCCATCGAGGAGAGATACCAGGGCTCAGGGAGTTCCTCTTACAAATACGTCCTGACCAAAATGACAATGGCAACTATGAAAATCACATGGCAAGAGTTTAATTTTAGAATTTTATCTAAAATAAATAATAAATATAAATATGAAATAATATATTGTAAATTATGTTGATATTGAGTTTATAATATACTGTATTTCAGGTGAGGAAGTTTTGGGAATCCACATTTCAATGTAGATTTGCTCCAGCAGGTGGGGTGGAAGCTGGGGGAGCCCGATGCACTGGACAGGAAGATATTGAAAATGTGAAGAATGAGTTTTTGGATCTTTCTAATCTCAGGCCTGAGTATAATATTTATAAGGCTGTGTATGCTCTGGCACATGCACTTAATGACATGCTGCAGTGTGAGCCAGGTAGAGGGCCTTTCAGTGGGCACAGCTGTGCCACTTTGCAAAGACTGGAGCCATGGCAGGTATGATATCAATTTACACACCATATGTTTATGTTTAAAAAAAACCCTGCTTCACCCAAGGAACTTACTGATTTTACTTTTGTGAATACAGAATGTTGAAAAAAGGCACATTTCATAAAAATGACATTGATATGCCATGCAGGGAGAGGGCCTTTCAGCAGGCACAGCTGTGCTGCTTTGCAAACACTTCAGGTGTCAGGTGTGATATCAATTTACACGTTCTTAAAAATGTTGCTACACCCTGAGGTCCAGGACAGGCAGATAGAAGGCCAACCAGCTCAAGACAGGCAGTTAACAGAGTAGTTCAAGACCTGACAGGCTAGACAGGTAACTAGTAACAAGTAGGACGGTTCAGGTCTGGGTTTGGGTGACAGACATCTGGGAAATGAAGAATGGATCTGGAGATCTCAGGTGGTGGGTGTGAGGGCTGGACAAGGGTGACCTCAGGTGGATAGTCTTGGGGCTGGACAGGCTTGGAGCAGGAGACCTCAGACAAATAGCCTTGGGCAGGCCAAAGGCTGGGCTATAGACTTCAGGCAGGTGGCCTGGGGTCAAGAAAGGCAGCTGGTACAAGAAAGGATTCATCTGCAGGTCAGGGCAGACCACTGGATAACTAATGGTTGGTGGTTGGAGTGCAGGACAGGAGTGCAGTAGCTGGTAGACAAGCACGAAGCTGATAAAACTTTAGAAAGGTATAAAATGTCATGATTTTCTTATAAATCCTGTAACAGTTTAATAAACTTTTCTTTGGACTTTAACACTCATAATCTCCTTATTATAATACCTATCATCTATTTGCAGCTTGTAACCTATTTACAAAAAGTCAACTTCACAATACAATTTGGTGATCAAGTATCATTTGATGACAATGGTGATGCCTTACCAATATATGATATCATGACCTGGCTGCAGCTACCTGGTGGAAAAACTAAAGTTCAGAATGTGGGTGAGGTTAAGAGTGAAGAACTCACAATTGATGAAGACAAAATCTTCTGGAACTTTGACTCAAACAAGGTTATTACTGCTTTTGCAGAAACATCTCCTTTTGGACAGTAAATCTTAGCAGTGGATAATAATAAAGAATGACAGATTTATTTTTCCCCTATAGCCACCCCGGTCAGTGTGCAGTGAGAGCTGTCCTCCAGGTACCCGCATGGCCAGAAAAAAGGGAGAACCTGTGTGCTGTTTTGACTGCATCCCTTGTTCTGAAGGAAAGATCAGCAATAAGACTGGTGGGTGTTCAAGTTTCAATATTTTTTATTTTATTTTAAGGATATTATATATTGTATAGAATACAGCAAGGATTCTCTCATCATCTTTCCCTATTTTCATAGACTCCATGGAGTGCACCAGTTGTCCAGAAGACTTCTGGTCCAGCCCCCAGCGTGACCACTGTGTTCTGAAGAAAACAGAGTTCCTCTCCTACCATGAGCCTCTGGGTATTTGTTTGACAACCACCTCATTGCTGGGCACATGTATCTGTGCTGTAGTCCTGGGTGTCTTCATCTATCATCGTCGTACACCCATGGTACGCGCCAACAATTCAGAGTTGAGTTTCCTGCTCTTGGTGTCACTTAAGTTCTGTTTCCTGTGTTCACTGCTGTTTATCGGTCGTCCCAGGCTGTGGACATGCCAGCTGAGACATGCAGCATTTGGGATCAGCTTTGTGCTTTCTGTCTCATGTATTCTGGTCAAAACCATGGTGGTTCTAGCTGTGTTCAAGGCCTCCAAGCCTGGAGGTGGAGACAGTCTGAAGTGGTTTGGTGCTATGCAACAGAGAGGAACAGTTATGGTTCTCACTTCTATTCAGGCAGCAATCTGCACTGCCTGGCTTGTTTCTGCCTCACCAGCTCCTTATAAAAATATTCAATACCACAATGACAAGATAGTTTATGAGTGTGTTATAGGGTCCACAGTTGGTTTTTCAGTGTTACTGGGCTATATTGGCTTTCTGGCTATCCTCAGCTTCCTGTTAGCATTTCTGGCAAGAAATCTTCCAGACAACTTCAATGAGGCCAAACTCATCACTTTCAGTATGCTGATCTTCTGTGCTGTGTGGGTGGCCTTTGTCCCTGCTTATGTCAACTCACCTGGCAAATATGCAGATGCAGTGGAGGTCTTTGCCATCCTGGCTTCCAGTTTTGGCCTCTTGGTGGCACTGTTTGGACCCAAATGTTTCATAATCCTGCTGAGACCAGAGAGGAACACAAAGAAAGCAATCATGGGTCGCGAAACCACTAGGTCATAAAAAACACATTGGCGATAAAATGATCAACTAGTGTTTCTCCACCTTATTTCCTTGGAGTGACACCTACTTATATCTAGGGAAAGCTGACCCCCCAGCCTTAAAACACATGCACACACACTAAAAGAATAAATGATTCATTCCAAAGCCTTACTGTCCAAAATAAACATAAATTAAATTGTTTCCATTCTTATAACCTTTAGCTTTTATAAATATCTCTGTTCTTGTATCAGCTTAATATTTTTTTCTAATAGAGGTCACAGTGTTGTGGCCTACTAAGTACTTGTTGTAAGTACTCTTTAAGGACAAAGAAATGTATCTTTTTAAATAGTTTTGTATACAGACTTTTGTATAAATTGCAAGGTCCATACAGGTGCTGGAAATCTTTAAAGATAAAGTGCTTGAAACTGCTTGAAATTTTAATCACATTAGTTTCGTAATAAATTGCTTCCTGACTGAATTAGAGTTAGAGTTTACATAAAGAAATAAAATAAGTCAGATATTTGCTGAGCCAGATTGTACAGGAAGTTAATGATAAATAATTAATCAATTAAGTTACTATTAATTGGATTATGAAGTCTTTAGTCTCGAAATGGCATTAATTGTGCTTCATTTGACATTTTGTCTGGCAGAGCCATTCATTGGATAAGGAAACTTAAAATTAAAATTAAAATAAGAAAAGAGAGAAAAAAACACATTAATATATTATTATTAATTATGAATCTATTGTTAGCATTTTTAACTATCTGTCAATTAAAATGCACACAATTTGCAGGCCTAAAAGGAAGACTGGTGACACATTTTGAAACATGAAACTTTGTTTTCCCTTAATTTGTTATTCATCTGTAACAGTCTTTCACAAAACATAATTTTGGTTGAAAATAGCACAATAACATCTGATTTACTGTGATGAAGAGGTTAAATAATCACTTTGTATATAAATTTGTCATTGCCCAGAGCTATAAGGTTCTGGAAAAGCTTGGAAATGCACCTTGAAAATTCTTAAAAAGTGCTTGAATCTGACTTTGGAAATGATGTAGAAATCCTGAAATTGTGATTTTAGTTAACATGTGCAAATCTGATTTTGAGGACCTCAGAGTAGACAAAGTCTTGGACACCCCCTGTGATTTCTGGCTCTCAACCTGACCCCAGGATGGGAACCAGTGGTCTAAACCAATGTATAATCAGCATTCATTCAGCAGTGATCTGCCCTTGAAATGGTCAATACATAATAAACAAATAACCTGCTTTTCAACTTCAGTAAGTAAACTTTTCTGTAAAGACTCTATTCAGAAGAAACAATAAAGAAATGTGTGAAACATGAATCATATGAGTCGCATGAATCTCCTTTTTGCATGATCACAGACTTTGAGATTTTTGCTTCATTTTCCACCTGGCTAAAACTCGAAGATGAAATTAAACCACTTTTTGTGACCATTTTTTCCTCACAAAGGACTACTTCAATTTTGAGGACAGTCCTTAGTAAAATCTACAGGAAGCAACAGAACCAGCTTATGTTTTTAATGAAGCCCATTTGGTCTGACTTAACAAATTCAGGCAAATATGTTAAATATATTCTTTAAAGTGTTAAGAATTTTTTTTTTTTTACACAATGTTGCCTTTTCAATCATAAGAGTCAGTCCTATGGATATCACTTATGCATCCCGTATGATATCTGAAGAAAAGATAAGTAAGCCACACCTTTATTTCATATGCTCCAAATCAAATCAAATCAAATCAAATTTTATTTATATAGCGCCAATTCACAACAAAGTTGTCTCAAGACACTTTACATATAGAGTAGGTCTAGACCACACTCTATAATCATATTTACATCCGACAATTGAAACAATCCCCACATGAGCAAGCACTTTGGCGACAGTGGCGGGGAAAAACTTCCTTTTAACAGGCAGAAACCTCGGACAGATCCAAGACACATGGTGGGCGGCGACCTGACGGCACCGGTCGGATTTGAGAGGTAAAAGGAGAAGGGGAAGAAAGAGGGGAGGTGGGAGGGGTGGAGAGAGAGAACAGAACAGAAGCAGAGAGAACAGTAGCAACAGAACATCAACAGTAAAACTATGTGTAGGGAATGGTAGTACATATAAATGTGTAAGCTGTATGTAAATAATAATACTCATACTAGATGTTACAGTAATGATAGCGGAATTAATAAG
>JAJHUR010089843.1:0-35674 GCA_027495735.1 Lutjanus campechanus | reverse complement strand
AACTCCAGGATTGTTTTGTGAACTGAAGATCTTCACTTATCATCACATCAGCATAGTGGTGAGTACATACTGAATGGGTTATTCTCACAGGGTGGAGTATCACTTTAAGGATTTTAATGAACGTTCAGAGGGATAGGATGTTGTTGAAGAATGAATGTGAAGGGGAGGGGCGAAGGTGGATGGAAGATGTCATGAGCGAGGCTGGTCCAAAGGTTGTACTGAAGACTGGGCAGAGGGACACTCAGTGTGGGGGTTCCGTCTCTGTCTATTTCTGCCTGAGCTGATTATGGACCCCTGACAGTACCTAAAATGAGACATGGGAGAGGTATGCACTAGATTGAACCAGGATGAGAGAAGGGGAGAGGATGTAGAAAAGGGGAAAGGATGGGTGGGTCGAGAGATCTGAGACAAACAGGGCTGGATGAGTTAACCAGGTATAAGTAGGCTGTCATGTGATTAGAGGTGTGGTTGAGGTGTGATCCTGCTCCCGAACCTAAGGGAATGAGAGATGACATTCTGATTGGTTTCATTAATGTTGCACCCAAAACACACCTATGACTATTTCATAGACTAAATGCAACCCCTTTGTGCTTTACTTTGTGCCCAGTTTATGTACTGTTTAATGCTAAAGTGGAGTTGGACACACCCTAAATGCCCTTGCGCCATGCAATTAAGACCATGTGCTATAGATCGTCTAAACAGGGCCCTCTGCATCTCAAAATAATGAATTAGTATCAAAAAATAATGACTTAGTATCTCAAAATATTGAGATAGTATCTCAAAATAACGGGGCCTATTTTAGATGGTCCAAAGTGCATGGCACAATGGAACCTAGGGTGTGTCCAACTCCACTTTGTTATTTAAACAGAACATAATCTGGCCACAAAGTGCACCAGGCACAAAGAGGTAGTATTTAGTCTCATAATTGGGTGGCAGGGTGGCTCAGTAGGTAGAGTGTGTGCCCCATGTACTGAGGCTGTGAGTCCTCTGCAGTGGGTTCAACTCCAGTCTGTGGCCCTTTGCTGCATGTCATCCCCCCACTCTCATAGGTGTGACTTTTGGTGTAACATGAATCACTGTGGTTAACCTGTGGGTCGGACAGGCCGAGTTACAAAATTAAAATTATAATTAATAGCAGATGAGCTGCAGGTAGGTGAAATGTGATAGAGCGTCTCCCCCTGTCCTACCTGTGTAAATGCGCTCTTACAAACAGGGGACATCCTTCTGGGATACAGACGGATGACTGCTGTGACATTGCAACACACATGGAAACGTTACTATAGTACTATATTATTTTAGACAGGTCTGATGGAAGTCAGGATTTATGTGGCTGCTTTACTTCAAACAATTTCACTGTATGAACTGTGACTGTGTGTGTGTGTGTGTGTGTGTGAGTGTGTGTGAGAGAGAGAGAGATGTTTTAGATGTGTGAAGAACACAGAACGTTAATTAACATCAGATCCTGATTGATCCTGTCAGATTTAAATAATCAATAAAGACACAGGTGCTGTGCATAAATGGCACAGTGTCTTCTTCTATGTGCACACAGCTTCAGCAATCACCTGCTGTTAATCATCAGAATGTTCATTTTTATGACCCATAGATTAACTATAGTGTCATAGAAGTAGAGTGTATGCAAGTTATGATCCCTCCTTTGTAGGCTCATCTTACTGTCTGAGTAATGCGTCCTTTAAATAGCGGGAAAATACTGTGACATTGACTTTAGATCAGTTTTGTTGGTCAATTGCACAATCGCTTAATGCTGACTCAAGATAGCAACGGGCCAACAATGTGCCTAACCACACCTCATATTAAGACCAGCACACCTAAGGGCACACAGATGAGCGCAAGTACAATACAGAATGTGGGTACTGGGCAAAAAAAATGACAACCACACCAGCCAGAAAATAAGAATGACAGCTGTGCTGTGCACCCCTTTTTTTTTTTTTTACTGGGGGGAAGATCAAGCCCAATGACTTAGTATCTCAGGATAATGACTTAGTATCTCAGGATAATGAGTTATGTTCTCAAAATAATGACCTTGTTTCTCAAAATAATGAGTTAGCATCTCAAGATAATGAGTTTATCTCAAAAATGGGTTAGTGTCTTAAAATAAGACTTGGGGCTTACTATCTCAAAATAATGAGACATTATCTCAGAATAAAGAGTTAGTATCTCAAAAGATTGGCTTCCATATGAAAACACATTGTGTGATCTGATTTTTCTCTCTTACATCCAGTTTCCAGATAGCAATCTGGCCATGTACTCATAAAGTTTGTCCCTCGGATCTACATGAAATCTGCCCCCCCTCGTGTCTGTGTGGTGGAGAGCAGCAGCAGCATCCTGCCGGCTGTCCTGAGCAGAGCTGCAGTCAGTGTTGGCAGCAGCAGCATTCCTGGCAGGACAGGACAGCAGTGAGAGGGACTGGGAGGGGCGGACAGGGCGGACAGAGCAGCAGCAGCAACAGCAGCAGTCTGGGGTCCATCATCCTCTCTGCCGAGGCTCACTGCCCCCTCCTCCTACTTCAGACACCTCCGGACCCTACACCTCCTCCATGTGCTCTGGACGGCTGTTTCACAGAGCAGGGAGCGGCTGAGCGGAGTGAAGTTGAACGGGACGCAGAATCAGCAGCGTGGGGGCTGGTTTTTGGTTGGTGTTTAGTTTCTTCTCTGGCGGGGTTCCCTCTACAGCAGGAAGATTGCTTGGTGTAGCTGCATCGGAGAGAAGGCTCGGGAGGAGGTGAAACTGCGGGATATGATGAGTGAGAAAGAGACGGCGGCAGACAAGATAATAACAGGTAAATCACGTCATTTCCTGACCTCTGGACAGTTTGCTGTTTTTTACAGCTGGACATCTCTGATAGCAATTAATGCGCGCGCACGTACGCAGTTTGTGCCTCGGTATGGTCGGCTGTGGGCGCGTTCACGTGCACTCTAGTGAAGATTTTCGAGCTTCTCGGTGAACGTAAAGGCAACTGGCACGAGATATTATTGCATTTCAGTGTCATTTCATGTAGTTCATGTAGTAAAGTCTTTGTGACACATTGACCGCAGTGCAGGAGGCTGCGGAGCCGAGCAGCCCTGCAGGGGCAGCCGCAGTGTTCAGGACCTCGCCTACACGGAGCGGCGCTGCCTCTGCAGGGGAACATGGCGGTATTAAAAGTTTATCACTCTGGTTCTGTGTTCTGGTTCTGCTCGGTGTGTCAGGCTGCTCACAGCCGGCAGGAGAGCAGGCAGGGCCCGGCTCGGTCCTCCATAACGGTGCAGAGTTTGGTCACATGGTCCGTCCCACCGGAGTTGTGAGTCAATGCAGCAAAAAAGTCTGCACCATGTCCTCAGGTAACGCAGTGTTCATCACCGCCCTGCCGGTGCTGCCCGCCGGGCTTTGCGGGGGAAACTGCCCCGAGGTGCGCTTCAAATCACTGCCAGGACCGTCCGATGGTTCTGTAGGTCGAATATGTTTTAGTCTGATCGATGGATGAGATAAGTTTCCCCCGATATCACTTTCTTCTGTCATAGGTACACAGCGTACTGTAAGGAGTAGTGAGGCGAACTCCATTGGAATTTCTCTCTTTTTAGTGTTTTTCGCTTGTCACAAACCACAAACGTGCAGATATTCTTAATTATTATACAAGATACTTTTCAGATGCTTATACTGTACAATTCGGCCTACACCAAATACACCATGGTGCGTTTATTTTAACACAGTTTCAACTTTTCTCCATCATGATTTCATATCATCCACTATGGAGGGCGTCAGTGAGCAACTAAAGTGAAATTTAAAATGCTGCCCTCTGATTCAGTTTGATTTAGTTTTTCGTTCATTTCTTTGTGTATTTTCTGATACTAATTAACAGACAGTAGGCCAACCCTAACACATATGGGCTGAATTCTCTGACCAAATAAAGGAGCAGGAAGAAGACAAATCTTATGAAAGCTGCCCCTTTCTTGATAGTATGACCTTTTACCTTTTCACAGATCACATAAAAATTCGATTATATACTAAAACAGAGTCAATGACAGTCATTTTAACATGAGTATTGCTCAGTTTTTCCTCTATAAATATTAGCACATTTGTTTCCCTCTATGTGCTGAAATACACATCTGCTTTAATGTAATATGTCCATACAAACTTGAATTTAAATTTCCTCCCATGATGCTTGTCATTTGATCTTAATACAAAACTTCTGCAGATTTTCAGGTGATAATCTTTTTCTGGCTTTGTGCGTGACTAATAACTTTTTATTGAACTAAATCTTTAAAGGGACAGTTCACCTCCAAATGAAAAATACTGATTTTTTTCTCTGGCCTGTAGTGCTGTTTTTTTTTTTCCATTAATACTGTTTTGGTGTGAGTTGCAGAGTTTTGGAGATATCAGCTGTAGACATGTCTGCCTTCTCTCCAATTTAATGGAACTAAATGGCACTCTTTGTGTGGTGGTCAAAGCACCACAGCATTGTCTCTTAAAGGAAATTATGACCTGGTTGCTGATGATAATCCTCAGACCTTGTGAGCAGTGTCATGTAGGAACTACTTTCTGTCTGGTAGAACTTATTGAAAGAAAGTAGTTTCTACAAGAAAAATGCTCCTCACAAGGTCTGAGGATTATTATGAGCAACCAGGCCATGATTTCTGGAAAGAGACACTGGTGTTTAGTTTTTCAAATGCATTTTTTGTGCTTTGAGCACAACAAGCTGAGTGCCATTTAGTTCCATTATGTTGGAGAGAAGACAGGCATCTATACAACCGATGTCTCCAAATATGTGCAACTCACACCAAAATAGCACTACAGGCCAGAGGAATAATATGTATGTTGATTTGGGAGTGAACCTCTGTAGATTTTCAGGTAATTGATGATTTCTGGCTTTATACATGATATAAATCTTTAAATTTAACATTCTGATGGTTTGTTCTCTTGCGCTCTCTTTATTTAAAAGTTTTTTTTACTCTTTTCTGTTGCACATAACTAAGATTTTCTGTTTCTCATGTGTGTTGCCTCACACATGCAGTATCCAAACACTTTAATGTGTGTGTGTGCTGATAATTTCAGTACTTCTACTAATTTGTGCTTCTATTTGTACTGTTTGAGCTTTAAAGCACAAGCTTTAAATGTCCTCATCAGAGATACTGGGAGCAACCTTTCGGGGTGTTGGCATCGCCTCTCAGTGTTATGTAATGTAAATGGTGGAGTGCCACAGAGACTGCTGCACCCTGATGGTGTCCTGCAGGGAGGAGAGCTGAATATGAGACTTTGTGTGACTTTGGCTCCTAAAGCTAAACATGGCTGCTTGAATGCTGTTCTTCTGTCCTGTGAAAGTGGAAAGGTTGCAGACAGCAGCTCTGAATGTGGTCAGTCACATGGACACGCTGTTACCTGGATGTTGTTATCAGTTAGTTGTGCTGGAAGAGCTTCATACATGATGTAAAATCAGAGATCATCACACTGCACAGGTGCCAGCCGTGTGTCTATCTGTGTCGTCTGCAGGTTACTGTATGTTACTCAGTGACTTTTTCAAACCATGGACGAAGCACTTTTTCCTGCATTGTTGTTTGGTTTGGTCCTGGTCTTCATCTATCCTTTTGTAGCATACAAATATTCCTTTTTTTTCACCTTCAAGGGTTCAAACTCTTGATGCAGTTACCTCTGTGGTTATTCCTGTGTGACTTGAATGCAGCATCACTCTGCTGATGGCCCACTGTGGCTTCATTTCCCCCTCATTTCAGTGAGACCAAGCTGCATTCACTTGCAGCAGGATGTTGCACAGTCATGCTGAATGACAAGACTCAATGTCATACAGTATTGTGTGTGACACTAAGCTTGACTGATTGGTTATTTGCCTGTCAAGACATCGGCTCTGACGATTTGCACCATATTTTAGCCCTTTTTAAAACCATTTGATCACATTAGGTTGAACATGTCTAAATCCAACATGGCTGAGTCTCCATGTCTAATATTATTACTCAGGCAGGCAACAACCTAATTTGTGTTTGTCTTGTAGTTTCATAGCAGCACTTGAAGGATAAAAGAAGCCCTTTGTTCATGATTTGTAGGCCTACACACTGAACCCTCTGTGGACCAATCACACTCAAGATAAGGCAGAGGGTTAAATACTGTACAGGGATGCACAATATTAATGTTTTTTCAGCCGATACTGATAACCAATCTGTTTCTCTTGGCCAGTACATAGTTTCACATTTTTGTGTTTTACAAAAGAGTCAATGCACAGCTGAGATGTAGTGAGCAAAGATGGATGATTTAATTTAATTTATGATCCTCCACAGCTCTGACTGAACCAAATTTACCTGACATCACCATGACAACAAACACAAACAACACTTCTGACTCTGCAAACATTCAGTTGGCTTTTCTAATAAAACACATAACCTTCACAAATATACTTTTATTGAGCAGTTTACCATAGAATTCATCTTAAATACTGTGACAATCTGTCAAATCAAATATTAGTATATATAGACAGGTATCAGCTGAATTTATTGGCCTTGGCCTTGATATTTATCATGCATCCCTTGTGTTTTTTTTTTCATATGTCCCAGTCCACTGAGCAGAATGTGTGCAGGCTGTCGGTGACCTTCAGGGGTTGCTGACAGAGCTGTTGAATGATGTGTCATCACGTCCAAACACGGCAGGACAAACAACCACAAACACAACCACAGTAACCATCATGCATCAGGCCAACCAACAAGTTAAAGGAATAGTTTCACATTTTGGGAAATAAAACTATACCTTCATGTGCTTTCTTACCAAGTTGGATTCCAAGTAAAAGAAAAAAAAATCCATTGCATCTAATGCACTCTATGCACACTGTCACTGGCACTGTCTGTAGGCACCTTTGTCCTGTCAGACTCCAACTTTGTCCCATGACACTTACTTGTGCTATTCTCTCCTGACTAGATCCTTGCTTGTGTTGTATCAGCTCTTTTCTTGGATAAAAGTGTCTGGTAAATAAAATTGTAAAAATTTTCTTTGACGATTAATCTGTTGATTAATGCCCCGTTTACACGTACACGTTTATTTTTAGAAACGGATAAATATCCCTTCGTTTGCACCCTTCGTTTACACGCAAACGGAGAATTCGCCTCTGAAAACGATGCTTTTTAAAAACTCCGGCCAGAGTGGAGATCTTTGAAAACTCCGGTTGCACGTTTGCATGTAAACGGAGCAAAATGGAGAAAACGCAGGCAGTAGACGTCACAATATGCGACAGAACTTGCACTCGCGTCACAAGTGTGACCTATGTTTACATGTTGCTATGGTGATCATGGATTCGCAGCAGACATACACGGGTTCGTGTAAACGCAAAGTTTTCTGTAAACGGATACGTGTGCACGGAATTATTTTTGAAAACGGAGAGGGTGAAATGTCCGTTTCTAAAAATAGCCATGTACGTGTAAACGGGGCATTAATGTCTATGAAATGTCATGAAATGTCATAAAATGGTAAAAACAAATGACAGTCACTGTTTCCCAAATCTCAAGGTGACGTCTTTAAATGTCTTGTTCTGCCCAAAAGGCAGAGTTTCAGTTTACTGTAATAGAGGGCTAAAGGAACCAGAAAATATTCACATTTAAGACACTGAATTCAGACAATTTTGACTTTTTTTTTCTCAGCATCTTGTTCTGTGAAAATATACGGGCATATACGCCGATACTGACCTGTATAACTGTGATAGACCAGTATAGGGTCAGTAGTATGACCGATAGTGTCATCCAGCCGAGTCTCAAGTTTTGTCTCACCAGCCGGCTGTGCCTGCTGCATGGGTGCCCTGGATTCAGAGTCACATGCTTCATTGTTTTCTGTCCAGCAGCCTCTTAATTCACCTGCACACTGAACACTACATTTATCTACATAGATGGAAAAAAGCTAGAAAGTAGATCTTGAGTTAATGAAATACTACTAGTTTTATGATGTAGTGTAGTCTGGCTGTTGCATTTTTAATGACATACAGTATATTCATTAAGAGAGCAGCATTCCTCCTGCCAAGACTTTATAACAGTTCATAAGGCGCCATGTTATTGATTGTTGACCACCTGAAGTGGAAAGAGCCAAAAGTGACACTGATATCTGTCGTACAGCATCCATATTGTCCTCTTTGCTGTGTCCTGCTCACTCACACAGTTTACATTACTGTGACAGATCAGACCTCCTGTCAGGTTAAGGGCACAGTCATAAGCAAATCTGCATCATTGCTCTGCGTGAAGTTCAACATCAGTGAACTTTGACTCCCCTGCATTTACACACGTGATAGGCCTGCATGATTCTTGCTAAAATGTGAATCCTGATTTTTCTTCCTATGAACTGAGATCATGATTCTTTCACATGATTCTTATTTTTTCAACAATAACATTTAATACGCTCTTAGGCCTTCAAGTAAACAAAGTCACTTGCTGTCTAGACAGGGCTTCAGACAGACAGACAGACAGACAGACAGTGTCTTTTCCTCTCCTACTTTAGAACACTTAATTAATTAAATTAAATGCTGCTGAACATAATAAAAAAGAAGCGATGCACTGTATAACATTTATGTTATTGTTTCAGAAATGGGATTACATAGATAGCAGTTTTACAATGAACTGTGCAGCCCTGATGTGTGAGCATGTTCTAAAGCTGTGAGGGTTATACTTAGAATTACTGTATGTGATGTCACAGATTTCTACAGGCCTTTTCAGCATTTTCAGTTTGCATATTAAAAAACCTGTGTAACACCACAGATTCAAAAAGTGTTTTTACGCCTGGCTGAGGTGGTTCATCGATAAAAGCAAAATGTGACACGTTGCACTGGAGGCAGACTTGGTGAATAAGTCATGATGAGCATGAAGCTTGTGACTTCGACGTCTACTGAAGCCTCCCAGAATGCCCAGTGACTTAGCATAAATGTTGCTGTAGATACTACCTATCCAAATTAGATCTCAGATCTCCTGATGTCATCACTTTCCAGAGATGGTCTCATTTCATGGCTGCTCTCAGTACAGTGCAGGTGTGGTTCTTCTCCCAGTCTGTCAGGTTATTGACAGTTTCTCTGTGGCTGCAGTGTGTAGCGCTGCTGTGTTAACACGGCAAATTGACATCAATGGAACAGCACTCAGCTGATTACCTGGACCATAAAGGACAGTTCTCAACACGAGGAGTAATTATTGGCTAATCAAGTGTTTTATTGAATGTTGGCTCAGTGTCTTATAAAAAACTGATCTACACACATGCAGATACAGCACAGCTGAAACTACAGACTGATGAAACTGTATGGATATTTAAATTCTCCTCAGAATATCTAACTTCAATATCAAGGCAGGATGTAGGAGTGTGTGTAAGGGATGTTTGTATAACTGAAAGCTTTTTTAACCTCTTGTACACCACCCTTCCTTGCCATAGACCCATTTTTGTCTTCAGGTGGAGATAGCAGGTCAGCAGTACATGTCACATAGAAGTGGTATACATAATGTGAAAGCTGGAACGGGAAGATTAATTTTAGACGCAGCTCAGCACTGTGTGTCAAGTTTGTCTAGTCATAAATCTGAATTAACATTGTGTTTCCTTTGGGTGTCAGTTCAGACTTTTAAAGTTAAGAGTAGGGGTGATATGGCCTTGAAATAACACCAGGATATTTAAGGATATTGTGCAATAATGATATTCTTAATGTTATAACAAAATACTGAAGCAATATTTTGGTTTAGAACTCACAACAGCTGTGGAGCTCTCATCACACCAACCAAGTGCTTCTGCTTGAGGTGGTGAAATGACTTTGTTGTATTGATCTCTAACTTATTGCACTTCTCACATATGACTGTGATTTATTGCACATCTGATCTTTTGTCACCAAACTACTTCCACATGACTGAAGTCGCTCCCTTTTTTGGAACTAACTCCTTCACTGTGGAGCTGAAAGCAGTTACTTTCACTTTCAGCCGTGCTTGTTGTTGCTGTGCACAACAGCATAACATGATTCTGTCAACAAGGCGTCATATTGGTATTACCACAATATGATTTTTTTTTTATCATGAAAAACATTATGAGGATATATCATGAACAGTATCACAGTTCACACCCCTAGTTTAGAGTGTATACACACTTATAACAATATGATGGAAGTATAACGGGCAGTCCCATGGTGCTCTGTCTTGTCTCAAGTTGTTGCTGCAGTTTTAGTGTTGATACCATTTATTACTCAGATATGGTGCAAAAATGAACCATTTTGAGCAGTGGAGAACTGATAAAAATGGACTGAAAGACACTTATGTTGACCTGAGTGCTGAACAGTGGTCCAAGCTGTTAACCATGTAACAAAGGGATCCTGGCTTCAGTTTTACATCACATTTTTATTGCATGATGAATTTTTGTAGCTTCAAAATTATATGGAAAAGTTTAATCTAGGGCTGCACAGTTAATCGCAATATAACAGTATGGCTTTCTGTGGTTTTTCAAACTGCAGGAGGTGCAATATTTGCCAGAATCAGAGAAGCAGGGATTTCCTGTCCTACAAATCAGATTCTACAGACTTAAAAAAAACCATCTTCATTTGGCAGAGTCCTGCAAAAATAATCACAGCATAGTTATTTTAACATGTTTAACATGAGATATTTTTCATCATTCAGCCATAGTTTAATCATTTAAAATTCCCAATTGCTGAAATTCCAAGTTGTGTTGCAGCAGATTTTGAACCAGCTTTACTTAATTTAACAGATGACGCTGTGTTTTTAGTTTGCGAGAGCCCTCACTGGTCAGGATGATATTATGGAAAAACGCATATAGGAGCCAGTAGTGATTTGGAGATGCTGTAGAAACAGACTAAAAAGGATTCTTCCTGACTGACTTTGTGAGAATGTCTAAGTGAAAAGTTGTGTTGAGATCGGACACTGGACGTGCACACAGTTGTATACATACAGATGTTTGCATACTTGGACATGTTCCACATGTGCGGTCAGTGCAGGAGCTCTGGATTTAATGGGGACAGATGGCCTCCACTTAATATAATACAGTTATGGAAGAAACAGCACATCTTTTTTTTTTTTTTTAAGTTATTTTTTTGGCCATTTTGTGCCTTTATTGTATAGTGCAGCTGAAGAGTGGACAGGAAACGGGGCAGAGAGAGAGGGGATGACACGCATCAAAGGGCCGAAGGCGGGAGTCGAACCAGCGGCCGCTGCAGAGGACTAGCAGCCTCAGTACATGGAGCGGATGCTCTACCAACTGAGCTAAACCTCCACCCCAAACAGCACATCTTTGAATTGAATCATGTTTGTCATGAAGGTCCAGAGGTATCAGTCAAACTTTGATGTTCTCAGTTGAAAATATTTATGATTGTCTGTGGTGCTGAGCTGCAGCTGAACCAGTTGAAGCTTCCAGTGTGAGTGAGCCGGACAGAGAAACCAAAGGTTCTTCATCATCATCACCATGTAGAGTAAATGAAGTGGCTCCTGCATGTTGTTGACGTCTGTCTGTGAATTGTGTCGGGTGGGTGTGGGAGGAGGGTGTCAGACAGGGGTTTTCTTGGTGGTGGGTGTCGAGGGGGTTGGGAGATTTAACACCCCAGCCATTAACTTCTCCAAGATCAGCTCACACCACTTTCACTCCTAAATCCTCTCACAGGGAGCTGAAGAGTCCGTCTGTACCAGTGTGGTCTTGATTTGACTCTGTGCTCACTGCATTTGAAATGACTGAAGCATGTGAATGCTGACTTTCAGACTTTTGAGAGTCTGAGAGTCTTGAGAGTCCACATCTCATGAACTTGAGGGAGGAAGGTTTCTCACAGTCTCACAGCAGCAGGGATACAGAGGGATGGTACATAAGGAGAGAAAAATCAAAGAAATACAGTAAAGAAGAATAAATATAATCATGATACTAACACTGATATAAGGCCACATTATATATTATACATAGTAAAATATAAACTGAAGTAAAGATATAAACAGTCCACATGTATAGTTATGAAATGTATAAAGAAATACAAGTGTCCACATACATTGTACATTACAGTGGAAAGAGGAAAACTACCTATAATCTATTAGCTATATAAGTTCAGGCAGCGTTACTCATTCTTTGAAAATCAAATTAAAGTGGGTCGTGCTGTTGTAATGGAGATGCCAATTCCATAAATCGAATATAATCTGGTCCCCAAACTTATTTTTATATGTAACTATTTTTTAGTCACTTCATACCAACTTAAACTACCTTTCAATTGAATAAAATTGAACGAAAAACACATTTCTATTAAAAAAGTATGTATTTCTGAATGATTTCACTGATATTCCACTAAAGACTAGTTTTTCTTTATCAACAAACAGCAGCAGAGCGGATCAGCACGTTATTACATGACATTTATGATCAGTCATGTGACAAAGCTCGAGTTTTCTCTACATACTCTGTGGTATTTGATAAAAGCCAATGTGTGTCCAGTGCAGAGCTAACTAATGTGTATAAAAATGGATAGAATTGAAATTTGCATTTTTTGTTAAGTAAAAAATTTGTTAGTAATTTAGTAACAATTTTCGTTAGTAAACAAATTCCATGATTTCTTGCAGTATTTGAATATTAAAGTGGCCCCTCTATAAGATGACGATACCATCAGTGGCCCCAGTTTGAGACCCTCTCTTGCTTTGCCATCACCCATGGCTGCATTGTTGTCATGTAGTCATGTGACTCTCTGACTAATCTGAGGCAGGCGCCCATCACGAGACTGTTGTTTATTTTTCATACCTGTGTGTAGATGATTCAGACCAGGTTGTAGGGGCAGTTTGGATTATTTGAAGTGTTTGTATGAGGTGTTTCTCCACAGTCAGTGTATCACCTTCAGTAGATGACAGTTGACACGCCCCCAGTTTGGAGAATCAGCAGGAGCTTTCTGCAAGGAATTTTTTTCTTCTTCTGTGAATCCAAACTAACCTGTTAAATCACAAAAGTCACTCAATAAGTCAAACTAACTGATCGATCAAACAGCAGTTGACCAGCAGCTCCTGGTTCTGTGAGGTAAAATGTTTTTGGAGTCTGGTGGAGTGAGAGAGAATGACATTTGTCTTATATAACAGTGGTTTCTCATCAGAAAAGTGTCTGACAGCAAGGTAAAGCATTGAAAATATTCTAAATATAGCGTACACTGAAACTGATATTAATTTTCTAGGTCATTTTCTTGCTGCTGACCCTGTCCACAGCAGGCTTCCTACACCAGCACTCCTGCTGCTTCTCCAAACTGGAGGCGTGTTGACCTCCATGTACTGTAGGTAATACACTGAGTGGAGAAGAACCTCATACAACCACACTTAATCTGAACTATCCCTTTAAGTATTTAACTGCAGACTGATGTGTCTCCATAAATAAATCTCCTACTGTATATTATTATATATAGTTTAGTTTATCATTATTCAGTTATTCACTGTAGTGATTAAGTATGTAATATCCAATCTACTGATCTAATCAACCTCTGTATATAATCTTCTGAAATGTTTTATCGTCAGATATATTCATAATAGTAGTATTAGCCCGTTTTCGCACTTGTAGTTTGGTTCATTTGGTCCAGACCAAAATTTAAAAAGAAACATTGTTGCATTTTAGTCCTGGTGGTTCATGTTCATATCGACTCTTTACAAACAAACCAAGAGGAGGAAACGTGCAGTTTTACAGACTGACAGGGAACTCCTCATCCTGCCTCATCAGTGCATCATCAGGACCCACGTGGGGAAAACAAGTTCCTGTGACTCTCAGAAGTTTACGCAAAACTTTAATGCTTCAGGTGTGTGTATTTAAGCTTATAAAGAAATAATCGTGACATAATATGAACATTTACTGACAGGATGAAAAGGGGGCGTTTACAGGACCTCAGTGACCTGCTGTGGCTCGTGTGTGCATGCTGTTCACACAGAGACAACACACTGCAGCGCTGCGTCTGACCGCTCCGCTGTACATCTTTACATGTTGCATATTACAGAAGTGTTGAGAGGAGATGAAAAGAATAAGAAGAAAGCACCAGGAAATCACATCTGTTATCACAAAATCCTGTGTTTGGTTAATTTGCTCTCACATCACAAACAAACATGCACCAGAGCTTGTCTGGAAGCACACTGAGACTCACCTTTTCAGGCAACTGACAGCTTTCACACCAGCTCAAACAAACCACACCAAACAGATAAATGGACTGCAGTCAGTTTTAATCAGACCAGACGAGGCAGGTGAGAAAACATCTTTAGTGTAAATTGATAAACAAATAGTTTATTCGTTTAGTTCTATAGATAATAAAGAAAGAGGCAGTTCAGGGCAGTAGTACTATGTTGTGATACTGCATCCAAAACTTTACAAAAAGTTTCACCACCTACATGCTTTCATATGAAGACAGTCTGACATGACTGACCAAAACAAACCACGCCAGGATGAAATAATGGTCCCCCTCCCAGAATGATATAGCATCTGGCTCAGAGTGTTGCAGGGAAAGTGGGAGCAGGAGGCCGTTCTCAGCATTGTGTCACGTCTCAGACATGAAGCATGAGGAGGAGGAGGAGGTGATCTGTGGAGGAGTGGGAGAGGCAGGATGGGGGAGGTGCTACTCACGGGCCATCAGATAGGAGCTGTTAGAGGGAGGGAGGGAGGAAACAGCACTCATCTGGAAAAGGAAAACATTGAGAGGAAGTCTGGACTGTGACATATTTCTAAATATTCTCCCTGCAGAGATTGTGGACAACAAAATTGTTCCTTCTGTTGACACATTCATCCTTTTTTAACACGTTCTTACCACAAACTCTACAACGTTAAAGAGTTCAAAAGCAATATGTTGAGTCTTCAGCCACATAGTAATTGCTTTCATATGTTGCTGTGGCATGTCAAGTATGTAAATCAACATGGTGTTTGCTTTTTGGTCAGAAAAACAAACGGCTGCATTCCATTTAGTGCTGCAGTGAAGCTGGAACACAACATGTACATGTGTCTACTTTGAACTTGACGAGCACATTAGTGAAATAACAGGAGTGTAATCTGCTGTGCTCTCAGGAAGACAAAGATTAGATTTTGTCTCCCTCCAGGTCTGTAAACAGTTGTGTCAACTACATGTTATTCTTTCTCTACTAAAGTCCAGAGAGCAAGTCAGGAAAAAGAAAATGTGGTGATCCAATTTCTAAGTTTGATCTAGAGCTGCAATGATTAATTGATTATTAATCGATTATTAAATTAATCACCAACTGTTGTGAAAAGCGATTCATTGGTTTGAGTAATTTTCTAAGAAAAAAGTTAAAATTCTCTGATTTCAGCCTATTAAATATGAAACAGTAAACTGAATATTTTTGGGTTGTGAATGAAAGAAGACATTTATACAATATTCATTTTTACTGAAAAAAAAGATGTGATATTTGTTGGGGTTTTCTCATTTCCTTTTTTTTTTTAAAATTGTGATTTGGTTCTGGTTGTGTGATTTGGATATTGCACTTGGCCACTTTGTTTGATAATATTGTGATGAACTTTGCAGCTTTAATCACAATAATATTTCTAAGCACCTTCTTTTTTCCATCTGTGAAAACAGATGAATAAAAAGCATTGTAGGGTTGGTACCTTGTGGTTGGCTGGCTGATTGGTTGGGGGGCGGGACATAGCAGACCTTATGTATTTGCTGTCAACATTTGCTGTCTCCATGTCAAAGTACTGTCCCCAGCCTCAGAGGACAGAAGAGCTGCAAGGCTAAAAAGTTGATTTTTGATGACAACGTGCGCATTTTTCTCCGTCTGGCTGCTTTATAACAGTTAAATCTCAGTTATGGTTCATTTTATATTAACCTGCTGAAGTCAGTGTTAGCATGTTGCTAATGTGTCTGCTCCCACAGACGATGTTGGACTAATGTTGTAATATTTAGGGACAGTCAGAAGAAACTGTATGAACCTTAAACCTCATTTAAAGCAACAAAGTAACAACAGGAGTAGATGTGGATAATTTTAGTCCTAATAAACTGTATTATAGGCAATACGTGTTATTAGGACTGGACGATATCTTGATTATATTTGATATATTGCAGTATGAATTAATGTGCAATACAGCAAATGACCATTTTGTAGTGTTTCCACAGGTCTCAGCTGAGGCTCAGTTACTTTACTTGAGTTGGGGCTAACTCTGTAGACAAACACTTACAGGCAGTTTAGAATATCCAGTCACACTGTGTATCCCAGAGTCTGGGATAAAACCTGGGTGGAAGAAACTCATTACAAATACTCATATTACTGTACTTGGAATTGAGTATGCATTACAAGATGTAATGTACTTAGTTACTTTCAAAATCATAATTGAGTACTGAGTACAATTCAAATTGATATCCAAACCTTTCAGCTGCATTTTAGGAGCCAGTTGAGCCAATTGAGTAATATTTTAGCAATGTAATAGTACTTGTACTTGAGTACAGATTTTCAGTACTCTGTCCACCTCTGGATGAAACAAGAGCACCCAGAAATCCTGACGCAGGGAGAACCTGCAGACTGCAGAGGGGACATTTGCATTCTTCAACTTGTCTGCAGCCAGCTGATTCTGCATTTCTAACACACACACACACACACACACACACACACACACACACACACACACACACACCAATGTGAAGCAGACCATGCAACCATGTCACTTGTGATTTAGGAACCTGCCTGCAGTCTTAACTACAGCTCTGTCAGTAAAATACTGCAGCAGAGTGTGTTGTTGGTGTGTGGTGATCCACTGGACACAGCACATGAAGGAGCCTTCTGGTTAGTTATTAGTGAACATGAAGCCAAATGAACTGCTTTTGTAGTTCACTGGAAGTCAGCTCTGACAGATGTGTATCCTTAAAATATAAGCTGTACTGCTGAAATGGGAATACTTCTTCACTGTTAAATAATTCATAGACTTATTAAATATGCACACACCCCAAGAAAAGCTGGGCTGCAGGATCAGGTCTGAGATGTGAGTGTGTTTGATATTATGAGAGAACACTGGACAATCCAGATGTGTGATGCGGTGAAAGATTACTACAGATAATAATGACGCGTTGTCAACACAATACTGATCTATTTTTGACTGTCTGGATGAATTGTCTTCGGGAATCAGAGGGGAGCTTTGGCTATTATCAGTGTTTCCATTACAGACAGGCAGGAAGGAAAGGCATTGTTCAGCTCAGAGTTTTAAAGCGTTTCCTCAGAGTGTGACCGAAACGCTTTGCCCTCTGCAGGAACTTGCTCTGTCTTTCTGTCAGACATCTTTGTTCATTGTTTCATATAAAAGTCTTTGTTTCTTTGTTGTATTGAACAATGCCCTGCTCGGGTCTTTTGAACACAGGTTTTACTAAAAGTAACGTCTGTCTGGATACTTGGATGTGGAAATGTGAAGCAGATTTGAAGGTGGTTGCTGTGAGGAAATGAATGATTTTAAAGTCCTGGAGGCAGTCATGAATCAGACCGGTGTGTCTGAGCAGGTGGCACTTCAGAGTCTAGTCGAAAACTAGACTCTGAAGTGCCATCAATATGAAGAAGATATCGGGCACAAGGCGACTATTTTTCTTTCATGTCATTAAATTCATGATTTGATCATTTGAGTTTGCATAGTAAAAAGGTCAAGTCTGCATTGGATTAGCAGCTCTTCACTTTACTATGTGTGCACAGCTACCAACCTAGTTCTAGACTTGAATGCAACCAACCCTCTGCTCTTGACTCCACTGTTTTCTGCCCTCTGGACAGAGGGCAGAAAACAGACTGCCATGATATACATGGCAGTTAAGTTTCATACCAGTAGATATGATAATTGATGTCGTCGATATCGAATCATCACGATAATCGATGATGAACATGTGTAGTCCAAATGGTGGAAGCAGCTAAGGTGATAAAATAAGTTTGTGTATTAACAGTCTTGGTCAGGAAGACGTTTCTGTGCTGTAAAGACATCAGTGATCTGATACAGCTGTGGTCAAAAGTTTACATACACTTGTAAAGAGCATGTAATGTATATCATGGCAGTCTTGAGTTTCCAATGATTCCTCTTAAAGTGATATTTCACCCCAGAGTAATAGTCCACTCAATATGTACTCACCCCTGTCGATATGAGGATGGGTGAAGATCTTCAGTTCACAAAACAATCCTGGAGTTTCAGCAGAAAACAGGGTTGCAGCTAATGGCAGTGATTGGAGACCACGGATAAAATCTTAAAAAAAGAACACAAAACAAACACAAAATGTCTCCATCCTGCTCGTGTGGTGTAATCCAAGTGTCCGTGAGCCACGACATTAAAATTTAACCAATAAAGACGCCATTTACGCCATGTTTTTAGTTGAAATGTCAACTGTAGCCTCCCAGGTAGCATGTAAACATGGCGTCGATGTATCGCGAGACTTCGTATACAGTATCTCGCGATATTTTCACACATGCATCCATTAAAAGATATACGATATAAGATAAAATATAAGTCTCGCGATAGCATTTTGAAGGATTATGAAGTATTTCCACGCAAAACTGGTTGCAGACATCGTGTTGTGTGTCTAATATGGTAGAGCCACAAGTTACTCTCCTAACTGCATGAAGGATCAGAAGTGTCTGAATTGGTACTTTGTTCTTGTTAATTAATTATAGCCGCAGTAAGCTCTACCATCATATGCGCACGCACACACACTCTCCCTCTCTCTCCCTCTCTTATCTGCACATTTGCCACAACCTTTGGTAGCATCGCCAAGTAAAAAAAAAACAATCGTCGTTCATCCCTTTAATCACCAATATACGATCGGATCGCCAATCGGCACAAGCCTAGACTCAGATACAAACGCTACAAAGGGAAAGTCCAAAGGGAAAGTCAGCTCAGCACAGATCTAAAAAAGCAAATCACTGATGTCAACAAGTTGGGAAAGTCACATGAAGCCAAAGCAGCTACAGATCCCAAAATCAACTGTGCAAACAACTGTTTCTAAGTATAAAGTGCCTGGTACAGCTGTGTCTCTGCCATGATCAGGAAGAACACGCAAGCTACCACCTGCGGAGAGACAGTTGATCATGATGGTCAAGAGTTGACCAGAAATCACCAAAAAGCAGGTCTGAATTATTCAATGAATTAGAAGCTGCTGGAACACAGGTGTCAGTGTCCACAGTCAAACATGATTTACATCACCGGGTTGAGAGGCTACTGCTGAACAAAGAAAAGACCTTTTGGTGGAAACTTCTGTGGTCAGATGAAACAAACATTGAGCTATTTGGCCAGAATGACCAGAAAGATATTGGATGGAGGAGAGAAGGTGAGACCTTTAACTCCAAGACCACCAAACCTACCGTCAGGCCTGGTGGTGGTAGCTTTATGCTCTGGGGTTGTTTTACTGCCAGTGGAACTGATGCTTCACAAAAAGTAAATAGAATAAAGAAGAAGGAGGAATACCTTGAAATTCTTCAGGAAAACCTAAAATCATCAGCCAGAAGGTTGGGTCTTGGATGCAGTTTGCTGTTCCAACAAGACAGTGACCCCAAACGCACATCAAAGGTGGTAAAGAAATGACTAAATCAGGCTAGAATTAAGCTTTTAGACTGGGCTTCCCAAACTCCTGACTTTGGGCCAACAAATTTAGTTGAACTGCACCAATTCTGTCAAGAGGAGTGGTCACAGATACAACAGAAGCTTGTTGATGGCTGCCAAATGCACCTACTTGATGTGAAAATGCCCCAGAGACATTTAACCAAATATTAGCATTGTTGTATGTATATTTTTGAGCCAGAAGACCTGTAATAAATTTATGAAAGAACCAAAATGGATGATTGTTTTTTTGTGACAAAGACAATCATTCCATCATAGAAAATTAAGAGTTATACAAATCATTGGAAACTAAAATGCTCTTTACAAGTGTGTGTAAACTTTTGGCCAAAACTTTATCCATCCATATCCGTGGTCAGGCTGAGGTGGCAGCAGGCAGAGCATGACGTCCCTCTCCTCCACAACTCTTCCCTGCTCCTCAGCATCAGCTGGTTCTTTTTGACACGAAGGGGGAGCTAACACCAAATGAGCCCCTCGACATCTAGTTGTTGTTTGACTTCAGAAATCCAAAAAATGGCCACATCATTGAGCTTTTGCAGGCTGTTGTCTCATGCGTCACTTGTTTGCGCGTCAGTCATAGCAACTAGGGATATGATTGGATGTTATAGACCCTTTTACAGCTGACATCATTGAAGAGCTGCGCGTGCATTTTGGCAACAGAAGTAGTGGTCTCCTCCAGTCATCCAGATGAGTTATCAAGCTGCAAAGGTTGATTAAACATTTTACCAGCACCAAAATCACCAAAACATTTGTTTATGGAGTATATGATACTTCAAAATTGATATTCCAGTGGTCGATATAAGTTGCTTAAATTTCCGAAAAATTGTGACTGTTTCAGAGCAGTTGGTGGCGTCTATGGCTGCAAGCTATTAAACGTGTTGATTAGACTGAGAATGCGATTAAAACTGCTCGTGTTTGCAGCAGCCCATTGACAAGCTGTTGTGGTCTGCCGTACTTCCATTGCCAAGATTCACGCACAGCTTTCACATTGTTTGCAAACTGTAAAAGGGTCTACAGAGCCTGGGTGTATTCATTATATGTTTTCATGGCGGTTTGGTGACACGCATTTATCAATACTGAGTGAACTTTTTCAAAGCTCCTCATACAGTCGATGCAGCAGAAGTCAACTGTGGAGAACTTTTTGTTGCATTCAGTGACCACATCTTTCAAAATTCTTCTCACTCAAAGTCAACCAACAACAAACTACAGTCCTTTCTGCACATGTAACTGCTCCATTTACATTCAACACCTAGAATAACACAACATATCTATGAGCTGCAGTTTGCAACATTCTGCTAAATCTGAAAAGAAATTAAAAAATTAAAAAAGTGCACACAACACTGAGTGCCTCTGTTCAATGACCTCTATAAAAGACTTGTGCCAGGCGAGGAAATGAAGGTTGAGAACATTTTAATAGTATTGGATAACAATTTTTCCTTCCATCTTTCTTTCCATTTCTCAACCCCTGAGAGGAATTCTTTGCAGAAGATTACCAGGCATGGATCAGGCCTGCACAAAGATTCTTTTCCAGGTGTTTTACAAAAGAGGACATAAGGTGTGACGTGGATGAGAAGTTGAGGTCAAATGCAGAATGAAAGTATGAGATTGTTGAATGAAGTCTAAGAATGTGGAACTGAAGTTATAGAATGTGTGATGAAAGCCAGTCTGTGGAGTGAAAGCCTAAAGAGTGTGGAATGGAAGTCAATGAATATGGAATGAAATTCTGAGAACATGAAATGGAAGTCTTGAAATGCTGATGGGAAGTAATAGAAAATGGGATGAAAGTCTTATGGCTTGATTCCACAGGGCACAGCTGTGCCACGGCCACCGGAGCTGATAGCAGCTATTCTACACAATGCTTGTGATTCCACTGGCAGTCCATTTGTAGCAAAAGCTGTGTCAAGCTGCACAGAGCAGATCGAGCTGGGCAGGAAGTCAGACAGAGAAACAGCATCCTGTCGATTTTCAAAAGAAAACACCCTGTGCAGCCTCCCAATCAAATAATCAGACAAAAGAAGAATCATTTAACTGTGTAGCCTGCTGACTTCATGGTAGAAGCACAAAAATAAAGGAAAAATGTGCAAAATCTGAGCAAGTCAGCATAATCAGGCAGGCAAAACGCTCCACTGCTGAAATGCTGCTGGTGGAGCAGGAAGTAGGTTTGGGTGATGTCCACCAAACTGGCATATAATAATGTCTCAATGTCACTCTGACAGCAACCTCCTCTTGTCTCACTCAGCTGAGAAAACCATCATACTGTGCTGGGTTTAAGAGGGTCTTTGTGTCTGCTCCACATGTCCATGACTTAGTTGCGTTTGAAAGCATGAGTTAGCTAGCTAGCTATATTGAGAAAGCTTCACAGTGAAAATAAAAAATAGTGGCATGACTGAAAGAAACACTAACAGTGGCTCACAGAAAAGAAACACTGCTGCCAATGCCATCTGTGTCACCAAAACTCTTGTTTGCCTAACTGGACAGGTTTAATAAGAAAATAATTAATGG
Source organism: Lutjanus campechanus (assembly GCA_027495735.1). Taxonomy (NCBI): domain Eukaryota; kingdom Metazoa; phylum Chordata; class Actinopteri; order Lutjaniformes; family Lutjanidae; genus Lutjanus; species Lutjanus campechanus. The sequence continues at coordinate 13,669 of JAJHUR010089843.1, read as the reverse complement.
AACATGAAGTAGGCTTGTGCCGATTGGCGATCCGATCATATACTGGCGATTAAAGGGATGAATGACGATTGTTTTTTTCACTTGGCGATGCTACCAGAGGTTGTGGCGAATGTGCAGATAAGAGGGAGAGGGAGAGTGTGTGCGCGCGCGCATATGACGGCAGAGCTTACTGCGGCTATAATTAATTAACAAGAACAAAGTAGCAATTCAGACACTTCTGATCCTTCATGCAGTTAGGAGAGTAACTTGTGGCTCTACCATATTAGACACACAACACGATGTCTGCAACCAGTTTTGCGTGGAAATACTTCATAATCCTTCAAAATATTAAATGATGAGTATGCGAAGTGTGTGCTGCGCTGCGTAAAGGAGGGCGTTTAGACAATCCATCGTCAATTGCTTTTTTGGGCAATTTTTAGGGCGATGTTTGTCATTTTATTTTGCTAATGTAATAGTCTGCAGAGTGACAGCCTCTGCTCTGCACTGCGCTCTCATCCAGCGGCGCAGTTCACACCCACTCAGCGGATCATGAGCGGAGGATTTATTTTGACCAAACCAGAGTTGGTGATTGTTGGAAGAGTGGACAGACTAACAAAGACAGTTTTGGTGAGTTTTACATGTTTTTCTGTCGAGTTTGAAAAAAAGTGTGTTCTCCGAGGAGTTAACGAGCCAATTAAGCTCGTCTTAGTTCAGTAAAAGAGTGAAACTTGAATTCAGAAGGTCTGCGGTCGTATTTCTCCATTTAAAATGGGAAATAAGTGTGAGAACATGTAATTTCTAGACAGTGTTAGTTTACTTTGTCAATTGGACGTAGTGAACGTATGAAGCATGCGTAAAATAATGAATTCGCCGCTTGCGCACATCTCCCAGCTGAGACTGGAGAGGGCAGGAGGAGGTGGGAGGGGGGACAATGACATCGTCAATCGCCGATAGATGGGCTGACGATGATCATTTGGAAAATTTGAACATATCGCCCAACTCTAACATGAAGGCGTAATGGCTTCTTTTTGTTTTCCCACATGTCAAAAACAGAATGAAACTCCTGCCTTACAGCAACTCTGAGGGGACACACCACCCCAAATACAGAAGACTTTTAAATGCTGTTGGTAGAGGGATCAGTGGTCGATGATTGTCAGACATTGGCGATGGAAGATGGCGTCATCTGTCAGCCCAACCTCAGCATGAAGCATGAAATAAAAGAGCATGAAACTTAAGTGATCAAGTGACAGCAGCCTCATGTCATCTGTAAACTCATGGCGTGATGAATCAGGGGATGTCACTGATTGACCCAATCAGGGAGAGTACCTGGGTGTCTGCATCATTGTCTCCAGGCAACCAAAGTTTTAAAACTGAAACAGGACCAGCAGCGTTTCCAAGCACCTGTGTTTTAGGTGTCGTAAAATGCTGGGGTAGTGTGGACACAGACACCCACTTCTCACTATTCTCCCCGGCTCCTGCCCACTGTTTTCTGCTTCAGTCAGCAGAGCTGCATAATGATGATGATATAATTATTATTTTGAAACCCAACATCATTTCATGGTGCTTCAGTGTAAATCATAACCAGTCACATATCTGCACGGCTATTACAGTTCATTTATTGCATTTCTTATTGCAGGCGTTAATGTAAAATAAACTATTTATACATGAAATCTGCTTTGGAGGTGTCCTGCCATCTCCATATATTGTGCACTCTTGTGCTTTTACTTCCCGAACCAGGAGATCTGTTTCCTCTTTGTTTCTTCCTGGTTAATCCGCCATCATGCTGACAGTGTTTGCGCTCCTGGCGCTCCTGCTTCTTAAGGGGAATGAGAGCTGACTTGGTGACTTGGTGACTGATTGGTTTATTGCATGTTCGGACCGAACTCGCCCATGAATTAATCAAGATACTTCGGCACAGCTGATAGGTGTATCCTGCTGTACGTTGCTGGCGCAAGGAGCAGGGCAGGACAGGATACGCCCTGCATTTCTGGCACAAGATGGCAAAGGTGGACACTGTGCTTTCACCTTGCGCTTTAGATAGGGCTCAAAGTCTTTGAACGTGGAATGAAAGTCATCAAAAGCGTTGTCATAAATATATGAAAGCGGGGTATGTCAAACCATATTTTATTAATAAATATGCGTTTAACATACATACTCACAGGTCTTGGTGTTGGAGCTCTGCTGCTGAATACCATGCAGTTACCGCTCACCCCCACAGTCACACTCATTTATATTCCATATGACAGAGGGTGAGAATGAGAATAGTTTAAATCTGTTTAAAACATCATGACTGAAATACATACCTGCACTTACTGGAATATGTGAAGTTTCACGTACGTTCAACAGCTGCAGCTAACGAGGTCCGTTGTGGGATTAGAGTGACTGATGTTCGACATCAGCCTGACATGCTCCGTGTCATCCACCTCTGATATGATGAATATTTTAGCAGGTGTCTGACTGGAGAGATGGTTCTTGGACAGTCATAATACCTGAGGCCATGATAACCAGCTCCATTAGTGTGGCACAGAAGAGTCAGTCTGGCCTGAGGTGTCCCAGGGTGTTTCAGAGGGTTTATCCTCCATGACAACAATAAGGAATGTTTGGTGTAAAAATGACTGGATATAAAAGGTATCTGAAAGCCATTAACAGCTTTGCTTCATAAATGTGTTGGCATCCATCCCGCAAACAGATCATTCTACAGTATATTACAATGTGTTTGTTCAGATCTGTGTGTGTTTTAGATGTGACAGTGTGTGTGGATTTGTGTCGGTGTGTGTAGTGGCTGCAGCTGTTGTCAGGCTGCTTCTCTGCACTGTGTGTCTGGGCTCATGGCCAAGTGGATGCAGTCAACCAGGCAGAGAGGAGTGTGGGGGGGTTCGTCTCTCTCTCTGCGTGGCAGGAATGAATGGGACCTCAGATGGGAAGAAGAAACAGCACATTCTCTCCCCCCAAACTCATTTTGCCGTCGCCCTCATGAATGTGGCTCTTTGATAGTCTATTTTTTGTGTTTGTGCCTCTCGGTTTGCCGCAGTGAATTTAATGAGGCTCCTCTCGTGCTATTGTAGGTAACAGTCGGTGCCTTGCTTTGTATCTCTCTGTTTCATCCCAGTCTTAGACAGCACTGTCTCCTCAAACAGGCTACTATTGTCTATCAAGATTCTCTGTATCTTTATTAACAAGTTTATTAACATGTCACCTTTTCAATATTTAAACTAGATACAGTTTGCAGATTGAATTATAGCATAGCTGCTCTTTGTGGCTGTCAGGCCTCAGGGTAAAACTGAGGTCAACTTGCAGAATGTCCTTTTGAGCAGAGTTTGTATTTCACCCATTCTTGAGAACTGGGATACTTTATGTCTGACCAAAAAAAAAACAACCCCAAAACAACGCTCTAATTCCAATATATTGGTGAAAATGTATTCTTTCAGAATTTATATATATGAAATATATATAATTTATGAAATGTTTAGGTTTGCCTTAATTTAAGACAAGAATTCAGAACTTATTCAAAAATTAATTAAAAGCCTTCAGAATCTAAAACTAAGAATACCTACTGATAACATAGGTGTAAAATGTGCTATTATATTAATTTTTGGCCCTTTAAAGTTGTGTCCCAAGTTGTGTCCCAGAGGCTAGCTACACCCTAAGGACCCCTGTCTCACTTCCTGGTTTAAAAAGGCAGGAGTACTGCTCAAGCACTAGTAAACTCTCTATTTTTTGACAAATTCATTAAATAATATTGCTGTTAGATGTGTTTCAACCATAACATCTCAACTATATAGCCCTTCTAAATCAAAGCTAAATAAGAATTATGGTTTAAAAATGTGTATTTTGATTAACATTGAGAGACTCTGAGACACTTTAAATAATAAAATGGCGGCTCACTATGACTATGCTGTGAAATGAAAAAAAAAAAAGTCTGTCTTGTCTGTTTTTTCCCCCCATCGTTAGATTTTCCATCTGATGAAGTTGGTGTCTACATTTCATAAAAAAAATTAATTACTACGAAGTTGGCTTCTTACAAGGTTTAATAGCTCAGTTTTGTCCCAATTCTCAAGAATGAGTGATTTGCATGATGAAGAGGCGAGATGTCAGAGAGAGGCCAGTGAATACACTGGACGACTCACCCACACAAAATAATTAATCAAAAAATCCTAATTGATAGAGCTGTTAACAGCATGTTCAAGTTAGATTGTTAGCATGGTTGGCTGGAAGCCCAGCCTGCCTGCCAAGCTCGTTCAAAGAATCAAAAGACTAGTGTCGTCTGACGAACAGGCAAGGATGATGCATTTTAAAGAATAGGATGTGATTATCTCGTTTTTATTTCATCTTCAGCAGCTTCCAGGGATTGCCAACAGAAGGACAAAAAACATTCTAGCAAACATTTTGGTGTTAGATGTTGGAAACCCAGGGAGATATAAGATGTTTTCCCATCCACCTGTTTTTCACTTTTAATTTGAACATTAAAACTAGTGTGGAGGTGGAATCACAAGAAATATTTGCAAGATATTTTTAAAAGGTTGTTATTCTTTGCTGAGGTTTAAAAGGATAGTTCACGCAAAAATGAAAAATCATTCTTTATCCACTCACCCTCATGCTGACTGAAGGTCAGGTTTAGTTTTTTACACAAAACACTGCTGGAGTTTTACAGGAAAACAGTGTTGCAGAATCTCCCAAACAATGGAAGTGAATGGTGACCAGTTTTCAAATGTAAAAAAACAACAGAATAAAAGTATAAAATTCCTCCATACTGCTCGTCTGGTGTAATCCAAGTCTCCTAAAGTCCCAACATGCCAAGTTGACTAAAAAAAAAAGTCATTTACACCATGTTTTTAGCCTGAATCTTCACTGTAGATCTTCAGCTGAACTGTGTGTGTGTGGTGTGAAGGTGTGCAAACAGCATGTTGGGACTTGAAGAGACTAGATTTACACCAGACGAGCAGTATGGAGGCATTTTATGTTTCTTCCTAGTTGCGTTTTCCATTTGAAACAGTTTGGAGGCCTCCACTCCTGCAGAAAGACAGAAAAAATTAAATAAAAAGACATCTGGGGTTTGAGGGTGGATGTAACTGCAACTAGAGATTAGGGCTGGAAGTACATACAGCTGCAATGATTAATCAAAAAATCAGTTAATAATCGATTATTAAATCAATTGCCAACTATATACATGTGTAGATTAATCGGTTTGAGTAATTTTTTAAGAAAAGAAGAAAAAAGTCTTTTTTTAATTTTCTTAAATGTAAATATTTTTCTGGTTTCTGAGCTTCATCTTGGGCTTTGGGAAACACTGATCAACATTTTTTCAGATGTTCTTTTTCATTTTCTGACATTTTATGGAGCAAACAGCTAATCAATAAGAAAATTATTACCAGATTAATTGATAATGAAAATAATTGTTTCATGAAAGACTTGAAAAATAGGTCCAAACATGTTTGGGTCTAGTTTTCAGGAGACAAGATTGTGATTAATGAATCAATTAATCAAGAAAATAATCAACAGATTAAAGGACAACAAAATGAATCTTTGCAGCCCTGGATGTACACCTGTATACATTTACCCAACAGTATGAACTTTGACTATATCATGATACCACAGTAGAGCTTTGACCAAAAGGCATCATGATAATAAGTTACAACAAAACATTAAAAGCACCGATAAAAGAACAAAGAACATCAGAGCTTTGCCACATTTGAAGATATATGACAAACTACACTAAACAGCCTGCATACAGACAGCTTTAGAGGAGGAGGAGGAGGAGGAGGAGGAATGAAGACCAGTGCAACTGCCGTTATATGGACATGGTTCAGGTTTAAAATATCAGACAACAAGCAGAAAACAATAATCTATAAATCATAATAAATCAGATGACAGAGGTTATAGGTGGTGGTAATACTTAATGTACTTTTTCTATTTACTATTCTAGTTTTCATCTTCTTAACCCTTGTGCAGCCCTCAGTACATGTTTTGAATTTTCAAATTTAAAATGCTCAATAATTGAACCTGTGTTAATGGTATGAAATGTGGCAAGGAATTACATTTTTTAATGAATCTTAAAATTTCAATATCGGTTCTAATTATAAGTCCATAATACACTGTGTACAAAAGAAGACACACATAGCAGCCTCGTACATACCTGGTACAGTTTCTGCACTACTGACAATTTCTGATCTGACTCTAATTATACCATAAAATGATGTTTCACATAAAATGTTTTTTTAAACATCACATGATGTCATTTACCGCTGTATGGCTGAGGGCTCCATTATAATACCTGTGTACTATGTGAATTATGTCGTACAGGTGTGTCAGGAGTACAGTAACAGTTGTCATACCAGTGCTTTACCCTGCAGAGAAATTTAGATCAAAATTTAAAGAAAAACAAATATACCGTAATTTACACTGTTATTGTCCATGCTTTAAATTATACAGTCAATAAATGAATAAAATCAGGCCATACTGCCCAGCCCTGCTAGAGATGAAATGGTATGAAGATTTCATATGAGGACTGTGGTGACAAAAATGATCATGATTATCAGTAATATCATGGTTTTATTAAAATATGGTGAAAATGTTCAAAAAGTACCAATATACACATTGACATTATTTCACCACGTTTAATATTAAAAACCTCTCATTGATTTCTCAGTGATGTTAGTCGATGTCGCTTCTCATTGAGTTTTTCAAAGTGCAGTAATCAAACATGATTTTAATGATGATTAAGATTTACAGTAATACTAGTTGGTAATTTGCAGCATCTCCAGTTTGAGTCCAGATGGAGACACATGTTGTATGTCCCCCTCTGAAAACACCGTGGGCCCAGTATAGCCTGCCTTAGTTATGATCAGCTGTTTCCATTCGAGCCTCACAGCAGGGGAGAACTGTGCTGTCCCACACTATTTTGTCCCTGAGAGAGGCCTCCTTCCACAAACCAGACCATCCACTAGAGACAAAGACGGGATGGATGTCACACAGGGGAAAGATTCCCGTGTTTACGACATGCGAGCACTTCTGTCATTGGACAATTCAAGATGGTTGTCTGATTTCAGGGTTGGTCATGGAAGAGTTAGAAATACTGTAGATGGACAATATAGAACTATATAAAGACAGTTTTGTTGAATGACATTTTTTAAATTTTTATCTTCATCATTCTACACAGAATCACAGTATGACAGGTTGTACATGTTACAAACTGAGTTTTGTCTCAAACTTCTGTAACTACAAAACTAACTGTGATGGAAACAGGGCAACACAGCTGGTGGCTGCTCTGATGCTCTCAGCTCTGGTGCTCAGTGTTACTGAAGTCACCTGAACTACTGTTGAACCATCCTTGTCTAAGGATCACCCGGGGCAAGTAAAATGCCATATCGCGCTAGTAAATCCAACAACTCACTTGCTTGATTAGGTAAGTGGTAAAAAAGAACTTAATATTTTTTCAGGAGTTGATGATAGAAGTAGCTTAGGAGGGAGCCATCTCGCCTTACTCAAACTGATTAATCTAAATGTATTTGGCAATTAATTAATAATCCATTAGTAACTGATTTTTTGATTAATCATTGCAGCTGTATGTACTTCACCCCTAATCTCTAGTTGCAGTTACATCCATCCTCAAACCCCAGATGTCTTTTTATTAGAGGTGGGACTCGATTAAAAAAATTAATCTAATTAATTAGAGGCTTTGTGATTAATTAATCTCAATTAATCGCATTTTAATCGCATAACCATATTTACCACAAGAAGCAACATTTTTCAATATAAATGGATTTTGGTAAATGACTTAATCAAATAATAGACACATACATGTATTTAAACAACAAAATATTGTTGTGAAAGTGAAGTGAAGCGTCCAGCGTCAGCCACTTGACTAAAAAACAGTTAACAGACACACACCTCGGCAGCACTGAGATGTGAATCCCTGCCATGCAGGCCTGACTAGCAGAGTCAAACCAAGTCAAGACAAACAGCACAAGTGTCTGTAAAGAGGCTCTAGTCTCTCCATCGTTCTACACAGAGGCAGAGATGAGCTGCAGGGAGACAGACTGCAGGCAGAGAGAGGATCTGGAGCTCAGGAGGAACAGGTGAAACAGTTGAAACTACAGTGAAAAGCAAGAAACACACAAGTAAATAACGACTGTAGTTGAGCCAACATTATATTGAAGCAGTGAACTGTTGTTTCTCGTGGTAAACCCGCGTTTCTCGTGGCGTAAAGCCCCGCGGGGCCGCGCGCCGGTGCGCGCCTGCCGCCGCCGGTGCCAGGCTTCTTCATAGAAAATAATGGGGGCGGCTGTTTTGACGCGCGGCGTCCGCCGGCGGTGTGTTTTGGCCTGTCTTGTGCATCAGTGTGATCGGTCGACCAGGAAGTCAAGCACTGACAAACGTTCCGTTCCGTCCCGCGATTAAATGCGTTAATTTTTTTGACGCGTTATTTTTTTTGTAATTAATTAATCATAATTAACGCGTTAAAGTCCCACCCCTACTTTTTATTTGTTATTTTCTGTCTCTCTGCTGGAGTGGAGGCCTCCAACTGTGAATGCCAACTTAAAGGGATAGTTCACCCAAAAATGAAAATTCAGTCATTGTCTACTCACCATCATGCTGATTGTGGGTCAGGTTTATTTTGTTAGTCCACAAAACACTGCTGGAAAACAGTGTCGCAGAATTTCCCAAACAATGGAAGTAAATGGTGACCAGTTATCAAATGTGAAAAACAACAGAAAAAAAAACATAAAATGCCTCCATACTGCTCGTCTGGTGTAATCCAAGTTTCCTAAAGCCTCAACATGCTGTTTGCACACTGTCACAACACACACACCCAGCTCAGAGAGTGTGCTCGTGTACATGAACATGGCTCCAAACTAAGGATCTACAGTGAAGATTCAGGCTAAAAACATGGTGTAAATGGCAAGTTGGGGCTTTAGGAGACTTGGATCACACCAGACGAGCAGTATGGAGCCATTTTATGTTTTTATTCTGTTGTCTTTTATGTTTGAAAACTGGTCACCATCAGCATGAGGGTGAGTAGATAATGACTGAATTTTAATTTTTGCATGAACTATTCCTTTAATTGTTGCAGCTGTAATTGCAAGAAGACATGATAAGAGACTGGAACCACAGTGTAAGATGAAGACCTGAAGGCGACAGCAAACCTCCTCCACATCAACAGACAGTAACTACAGTGTCAGAATGGATGATGAGGGCAGTATAGTTGTCCAGAGCTGTGAAGCTGAAATGAGGATGGGTATATCTTTGTAATATCAGTTCTAAAGGGTACAGTGCTTTTTACCAGACTGCTTTCTGCTCTGCTGCCTGCTCTGACAGCTGCTGTGGCTCAAGAGTTGCTGGTTAAAAGCAAGTATTGGATTAGCTGCTCTCTTCTTCAGACAGATCCTCGGTGAAAGTGACCTTTACCAGCAAATCAATGTCATCAGAAAAATGAAGACTTCCCTTATTTATTGATTTTATGGCTTTGAAACTCTAAGGAAGCTGTTTTCAGTGGTACTTAGACTAATTGATTTTAGCAGAAGTACCCGATCATTTTACTAACACGCTCTCGTGGGCTCAGGCCTCTGGGTAACAGTCATCAGGGGCACAGATGGAATGCGAGGCCAACAGGAAGTCACTGCTCCTGCTGAGAGGAGAGAAAATAAGAGTCTCCTTTCAGCTGCATACTCAGTGCTGCAGTGTCAACATGAGTTCAGCAGGCTGCTCAAAGGAATACAACATTTCCTGTTTAATTTGACTCATCCTTCTCCACATTGCTGTTCTACACACACCTCTGCTTTTAATTTACTTAAGTGCTGGGATTGCTACTGGAACACCAGTTCATTTTCTTAAAAGTCATGAATTGCTTTAATTACTATATTTTCCTGGAAAGCTAGTGTTGGCACTTATTTGTATACCCACTGAAAAGATGACACCTCAAAGCATAAGACATCTGTTTGCCTTTACTCAACTCAACAGTTGAGAGACACACAGCTCTATATATTGTTACCTTCAGGGCATGACTATCAACTAAGGTTACATTAGGGGTGTGGTAATTCTCCATGATTTAATTTATCTTTAGATTTTAAAGGGATAGTTCACCAAAAAAATGAAGAGATAAGATGAGATAAGATAGAACTTTATTAATCCCAAAGGAAATTCTTTTGCCAGACAGCTCCAAAATTACAGTAACAATATACAGATAACAACAATAGAGCATGAAATAAATGAAGTATAAAAATAAGTGTTTATGAGTAGTTTGCAAATGAACAGTGCTTAATAGAATAGAGTCATTATCTTCTCATGCAGATTGAAGGTCAGGTTTAGTTTTTTAGTCCACAAAACTCTGCTGAAGTGTTTTGTGGAAGTGTTGCAGAATCTCCCAAACAATGGAAGTGAATGGTGACAAGTTTTCAAATGTAAAAAACAACAGAATAAAAACATAAAATGCCTCTATACTGTTCGTCTGGTCTAATCCAAGTCTCCTAAAGCCCCGACATGCCAAGTTGACTTAAAAATTGTCCTGTACACCATGTTTTTAGCCTGAAACTTCACTGTAGCTTGGAGCCACATTTGCATGCACATGCACACTGTCTGAAATGTGTGTGTGTGTGGTGTGATGAAGTGTATGTGCAAGTGAATGACATGTTGGGGGCTTTAGGAGACATGGATTACATCAAATGAGCAGTATGGAGGCATTTTATGGTTTTATTCAGTTGTTTTTTACATTTGAAAACGTGTCACCATTCACTTCCACTGTTTTCCTGTGAAACTCCAGCAGTGTTTTGTGGACTAACAAAATAAACTCAACCTTCAATCAGCACAAGGATGAGTAGATAATGACTGAACTTACATTTTTGTAAGTGAACTTCTCGAGCTCATAACTCGAACTGTCATTTACATTTTCAAATTCTTCTTTAAAAAGATTGTCTGTATGGTATCAAGTTGGATACAACGGCCAGTAAGTTTCACAGGCGGAGTTCACTTCAGCTCACTTCAGTTCCAACAACCCGACACAGAAGAAAAAAATGCCATTCTGTCACCGTCCTCTGGCCCTGGTGTCTCATGCCACAGTGTCCATGTTTCAGGTTGTTGTAGTGGTGTGGACACGTCCCCAGCATTTCAGAGCAGAGAAAACTTTTTAGGATTTTGAGACCTAATCTTAAATACTTTGCGATATACAGTATATATATATATATATATTATTATTTTTTTCAGTCAAATTTGGCTGGGTGGTTAACACATGTTTCTGTGGTGTGACAAACTCAGAACACACATTTATTGTTGCTTTACAAGATCTTTAATTATAGAGTGCAGAGCGTGCATAGAGCAGGCTGAGGGAAAACAGCTCAGTGTGAGAGCCAGCAAAGGAGCATATACTAGGTTTTGATTTAGTCTAGTTTATCTTGTAGGAAGAAATTCAGATCTTCTGCTTTATCGTGTTTGATCTCTGTAGAAACAAACCTTAATAACCTTTACTGAGGAAAGAAAACAAACAGGTCTGACCTTAATTCAAATTACAGCAGAATGAAAAAAGGACCAAATTCATTCTGATGTTTTTATTGTTTTCTTTTTCAGATTTTCAAGGCTAAACACAGCTTTATGCAAGACTGTCAACATACAGGAGGTGACCTATAGTCTGAGCACTGTGCACAACATTGACTTTACTTTTTGTATTAAATGAAAAGTAGGATTGAAAGAATCAAAGTTGGAGATAAACAGTTGGCATTCACAGCAGCCAGCTGCCTGTTTAGAAACTAATGAAATTTCTTATTACAGGAGGTAAACAAACTGAGCCTGCACAATGACAAAGAACAGCTGAGCCGAACCTCAGTAATACAGCACTTGAGATATTATTTACTACAAGAGCAATCACTTTATTTCTCTAATCGTAATTTGATTTTTATGGCCATTGTTGGGAATAAAAACTCAAGGTTGTAAAGGTGATTTTGGGAGTGGGCTGCTGGGGCCGAAGAGACGAGCTGGATGGTGGTTAGATGGAGTCTAGCCACAGGTGGTCTGTAATTCTGCACCGTAATTGCCTGGCAAAGTGTATTATGGGTCTTCAGACCACTCATCCACTCCGTAGGGGTGGACAAGAGAAAAGGGTGAGCGAGGCGGAAAAATAGGATGGATAACATGATGTCCCGTCGTGAGACAATTCTGCCAGACACTTACAATACGTCGAGGGAGTATTATTATTGTGTGCGTTCAAAGAACACTTTCTGTGAAGGCTATTAAGCCAGACTAATGAAAATGATGGTAGCAAATGGGGAGACAATCTCCAATTCAATTGAAATGTCATTGTGTTTTAAAGACAGGTGCAACAGACAGTTTCTGCTCTTTGAATGGAGTAGATGTTGACAGTGTGAAGCTCTGCACCATCTTTTCACTTCTCTGCCATTTACAGCCTGAGAGTCGGAGTTCAGGGTCAACAGCCTGCTGGAGACTCCGGGTTCTGTCCAACCAGCACCTCACAGTCGTTCCTCGGTTTAGTCTCTGAGCCTCCTCAGTTGCATTACTGTTGGAGCATAAAATATATGATCAAAATTAGCAGGTATAATTTGTTTATTTTAATAAACATGCATAGAACAGCTAAAATAGGTGATTGAGTCATTTCCCACTGCCAGTAGAGGAGTTTGTCTCGGTAGGACTGAACGTTTGGGTGTTGATCAGGATTTTGGATTGATGGTTGGAATTTAAAGCTGATCCTTTGGCCATCAGAAATGACAACAGGCATTTTCATTATTTACTGACATTTCATAGAGAGAATTCTTTATCAGAAAATCAAGAAAATAATGATTAAATTCATAATTAGTGTCAGCACTACTCTTGTTCCTTAGCTAGACAACAGTTTCCCTTCACTCACCTCCCCCGACCCTGACCTATTCTATTCTGCTCAGATTATGGGATATCATATCATCTCCAACCATTCTTATGCAGATGACACACAACTCTACATAACAGTGTCACCACATGACTACACCCCCCCTAAATTTACCAAATAAATGCATTGAACAGAACAAAACTGAGAGAATCATTTTTGGATTAAAAGTCAGTGCTCACTGTGAATCCATGACATGAAAACCTGCAGATCAAGCCAGAAGTGTTGGTGTAGTTGTGGACTTGGACCTAAATCTTAACAGTTACATAAAGACTAAACTAAATCAGCCTACTGTCATCTTAAAAACATAGCAAGAATGAAAAGATTTATGTCTAAAGAAGATACATTTCATTAGGCTGCACTGTCGTAACAATGTCCTCACTAACTCCAAGAAAGTGGAGCACATTACACCAGAGCTTGAATCACTGCACTGGCTTCCTGTGTGTCAAAGGATCGATTTTAAAATCCTATTACTAGTTTATATAGCATTAAATGATCTCGGGCCTAAATACATCTCCGATATGCTTGTATGTTATGAAGCACCCAGACCCCTCAGATCATCTGGCACAGCCTCACTCTGTTCACAGGATCAAAACCAAACAAGGTGAAGAAGCCTTTACTTTCTCTGCTCCACACCTGTGGAACAATTTCCTGAATACCTGAAACTGTCAGCTCATTTAAATCAGGGCTTGAAACATGACTGTTTACTGCAGCTCGCCAGTGAGGTAGATACAGAAGAAGATACATAGCGTCTTGTTAAATCTATATATATATAACTATTGTTTTTATATTTGTTTGCTATTTTTTATTGTCTTTTAAATGCAATTT
>JAJHUR010089842.1:0-10637 GCA_027495735.1 Lutjanus campechanus | reverse complement strand
TTTTGAACATGAACTTGGACTTGTATGAGATTATATTGTGTTGAAATAAATGAACTAAATGTTCAGACTCCTGCTGGTTGTTCCAGCACATTCAGAATCATAACACCTTTTTGCCCATTAGCATTTTATTGGCTTTAACTAATGACTACTAGTCGACAAGTAAAATCTTTAGTCAGGGGCAGCCCTAATCTTTTCTAACCTTTACTTTGGCTGTAGCTTACATTTTCACAAATATGAGATAATAACTTCGTAGGCAAAAGTGTTACAATAAAATATACACAACGTCCACAATATTGCATGTCCTGTCCCTTTATTGCATTTCAGAGAAATAGAATTTCTCTAAAATAGAGTTTCCAGGTACTTTAATTCACCTGATAATAAAACAGTTATGTCAGAGTTCACCTGAGGTCAGTGTGTCTCAGCTGAACACCACACAGAGACCTGGAATAAACCAAATCATGGTGTTTTTCAGCACAGACAGAAGTGTCTACGGGAGACAGACCGGGCCATTTTTATTTATTTATTTATTTATTTATTATTTATACCTTATATTAAGGTCTGAATGTTAAATATCTGTGTGTGTGTGTGTTGAAATTGAAGCATTTCAAAGAAAAAAAGGGCAGTGGAGTTACCAGGTTGTTCTCATATTCCTGTGAGTGTGTGTGAGTGTGTGTGTGTGTGTGTGTGTGTGTGTGTTAGATGGTTGGAGGGGTGTTGAATGATGCGGAAAGCAAATGTGCTCTGGGAACAAAAACACACCACAACACACACACTGGAGAATAGAGTGTGAGTGTGTGTGTGAGGCAGGGGAATCCAGTGTGTTGGAAAGTTGAAAGATTTCCCTGTGGAAAATCACACACACACACACACACATACACACATACATACACACACACACACACACACACATAAAATAAAGAAAAATAACCTTTTTTCCACATGAGTGAGCCTGAGGTTTGTGATGTCGGTTTGCCTCCTCGACACTCTGGATGAATCCCGAAGCCTCGTGCAAACTTCAGGACTTCAGTCACGACAAAAAACATCAACTAAACATTTGCGGTTGTGTCATCACGATAGTTTGAACTCTTCCTCACTGTGTCTTGACTTCACGGCGACCTCTTCCACAAACTACTCTGAGTTTATAGTCAAAAATGAGATGCGCTTGTTGTTGAGCCTCTTTGGCAACAGATCTGTTGTTAGAAGAAACTAGACCGCCTCGAAAAAAGGTCCCCGTTGCAATAACAGGTTGTAATTCCAAGTCTGACCTAATAGTTACACAAGTCGCACCGTCTAGGCTCAGGCCTTCTTCTTATGCCAAATCTTACGCCTGGACAGGAGCGGACGTAAAGTCAAAATCTAGGCTGATTAATACAGATATGCAGCCTCTAGTTTTAGATAAAAGGATTCTGTTCTGTGCCATGAACTCTCAAAGATGCGTATTTTCAGCAGAACTGTGTCACATCGGTCAGTTTCAAGCTCGCCATATTGTTCATGTAATCGGCACACACACATAATTCACTGATCAGCATTTTTCTGCTCCACATTCAGCCGGATCTGCTCCGAGGCTTCAACACACACACACACACCACCTGTTTCTTATTCCCTAAATCTGCCCAAGTCATCTGGAGTCACAACTCCTACAGGCTGCAGTGTGTGTCCATGTATGTGTGTGTTTGTGCGCGTTTGTTGGAAGGGATTTGTTCCAGTTTGGTCGAATGGGCGGATGTACGGCGGATGAGGGATAAAGAAAGCAGGCTGCAGGTCTGAAGAAAAGAAGATGGAGGGATTCACACATTCAGTTTGAGCCAGTGAGTTTTAACTATGGCGACAGATGCTTTATTTTGACTCAAGGAGTTGAGTCATTACTAAGTCAAATCAATTACATAATTACATGTAAATTTTCGGTGTAATTTTATTACAGAAGTTCAATGTAAAAGGTCACATTAAATGCAATGTTTTTCTATCATGTATTCAGTTTATTTTATGACTTCTTTCATATTTTTTTTTCCATTATTGTAGTTTTCTTATACTGATAAAACATGTTTATAAATCTGCTTTATTTACAGACGTGAGAGGAAGAAGGAGAGAGACTGAAGGGAAATAACAGAAGTTTATTACAGACGCCGTCAGTGCATCTGTATATCTTTAATATTTTGACCCCACCCGTTCTGGTTCCCATCAGCCGATATGAACATCTGTACCTGCGTGTTACTCCCAACCTGTGATTGGCAGGAAGAAAGGTGTAGAGAACAGGGAAAGCAAGGATGGGAAGAAAAAGGTGGAGGTGTAGAGGCTGCTGTTATCTGACTGGATGGACGTGTGTGTGTGTGTGTGTGTGTGTGTGTGTGTTTGAGTGTGTATATGTGCTGCGTTGGCTGGTAAAGAGCTTAGTGAGCATGAAGCAGCTGGACAGACCTGATAACTGGCCCACTACCTGCCAAGCACACACACAGACACAGATTTAGAGTATAGACTCAATACACATAAACACATAAACTAAGCACAGTCACTCACATATAAACTAACAGGGAAGAGAGACAGGCATGGCTTTATGTGAAATATAAAACAGAGGGAAAGGAAAGAATAGAATAATGGAAAGGAAAAAAGGAAAGACAGGAGAAGGGTAATGAAATTAAAATAAAAGAGAGATAAAGGAAAGGGAATTAAATGGATTGGAAAGGAAAAAAAGAAAGGAAGGAGGCGTAGAGGCAGAATGTAAAGTAACGAATGATGAACAAGGGAGGAAAAAGGGAAAGAGAAGAGAGGAAGAAAAGGAAAGGAGGGGAAAGGAAAAAAGAAAATAATGAAAGGAAGGGAAAGAGAAAGACAAGGGAACAAAAGCATAGACAGAAGAAGAAAGGAAATGAATTGATTGTTAAGAAAGAAGAAAGGAAGAAAGAGGGAAAAATTAAGGGAAAGTAAGGACGGGAAGGAAGACCGTTGTGTCTCAAAGTGTGGCCCGTGGGCAAATGTCCGCCCCCCCGGAGATATTTTATGTGTCTACCGAACCTAACATGAAATGAATGCATTATTTTTCAATCATTCCATTTCAATACTTTCAAACTAAACTAAATTTAAAGTCCACCTCCAGTCATGTTTTGAACGATAGAAAATGCTCTGCAAGAAGTAATAAATTGTGTCCGATGTGTTGTGTTTTCTTTTTTTTTTTTGCAAAATAAGTTCAACAATTTCAAAGACGTGTTAAGAGAAATAGCCAGTGAGCTTCAGTGTGATGATGACATATATTTCGAGCTTCAACAGACTACAGAAAACAACTTTCTTTAAACTTCCAGCCAGACAGCCCCCCCCCAACCCGTGGAGTAGGGGCCAAATACCCACTGCACACAGCTGGAATTGTTTACAAATCATGTATTACATCTTATCTCCGGCTAGCTGCTGCTCTGGGTGGCTCCCTGAAATGACTCCTCTGCTCCTTCAAGCTCTTTACCTGCTGCTGCAGCAGTGCTGAAATACGCCCGGAAGCGCCCGTGGTGCATTTTTGACTCCTGAACCAAGCAGAGAAACTCACCAAGTCCTTCTCTCTTTCTCTTCCTCAATATTTGGCGTTTTTTTTTTCATCCTTGTCACAGTTCAAGAAATGTAGATTTGGACCAAAATGCAAACAATGGAGGCAGACTGGTGCAGTACAAAGATACTTAATGAACTCAGAAAACAATACAAAAGACTTCAGTAAGGATTCAGACAGGCAGAGTCCTCAACCAGAGCAAGGTGAAACCAAACCATCCCATCCATCCATCTTCTTCCGCTCATCCGGGGCCGGGTCGCGGGGGCAGCAGTCTAAGCAGGGACACTTCCTCCAGGTCTTCCGGGGGGATCTTGAGGCGTTCCCAGGCCATCCGAGGGACATAGTCCCTTCACCTCCCCAGGAAGGCGTCCAGGAGGCATCCGATATAGATGCTCGAGCCACCTCCGCTGGCTTCTCTCGACATGGAGGAGCAGTGGCTCTACTCTGAGCTCCTCACCCTATCTCTAAGGGAGCGCCAAACAAACCAAACAAAAATCCCAAATGTGAGGAAGCATCTTAGCATCTAAAGTGGGAACAGATACAGCACTAAATACACCGGGGAGGTGATCAGGGGCAGGTGGAAACACTCAGACATCAAAAAAGGTTGGAAAACAGACGAAGACAGGAAATAAAAACAACAAAGACACACAGGGGAAGTGAACTACAAAACCCCCAAAACCATGACAATCATCACTCGATGCTGATCACATCTTTTTCCTGCGATGCCATTTTGCCTTTTTTTTTAAAGAAGCTTAATAATTTATTTGTAAAATTGTGTCATTCATGGGTGTAAATAGATTTTGCTCTCGAAATCTTCACACTTTTGTGCCACTTCTGCGTCTAACTTTTGGTGTGTAAAGGCCGTTTATTCTGGTTTGTCTGTACTAAAAGCTGTCGAGAACAGAAGTGAAGTGAACTCTGATTCTGATTGAAACAGACATTTATCTCTGCAAACACTCCGACTGAACTATCATGAAGCCAGATTTAACTGCACGTCTCACACATTAACCTCACTGTCAAACATGACTGATGAGGTGATGATCAATAAAGCTCAGGAGAAGACAGACGGACGAGTTTATTTGTTTATCTCCAGACTCTCAATGTAAAAATTTCAAATGTTTTTTCTTCACTGCTTCCCTGAAAGTCATTTTTCATGCAGATGCAGTTTTCCGTCTCATTTTTCTCTCCTTCTTTCCTCAGAGTCGGTATATATGCCAAAAGCAACAGGGTGAATTAACAGACGACCCTAATCCAGACAGACGTGAGCCGGTGGATCCTGTCGTCCACAGGTTAGCTGAAGGCTAATCAGTAAATTCAAACTGACTGCCAGGAAGAGAGAGAGAGAGAGATACGCTGCTTATCTGAGTCCTGTGAAAGAGAGACAGACACAGAGGGAGAGGCAAAGTTATTTTAGCACCTTGTTAACTGATAGATAGATAGATAGATAGATAGATAGATAGATAGATAGATAGATAGATAGATAGATAGATAGATAGATAGCCTTGATGTCTTTGTGTAGCTTCAAATGTTGAACAAAGTTGGAAATTCTTGCATCTGTCTCTTTTCAACAATTTGCACGTTTTGCAATATATTTAGTATTTGACAACCTTGTAATATCTTTGTTAACTGTAGCTCAGTAAGGTAACATCAGCTCTTCATGCTTCTCTCCTGCAAGCACGCAAGTGTCGACGTGCTGAGAGTGACTAATGTTAACGTTCGTTAATTCTGAAGATGATGGGAAATTAATTAATTTGTGGATTCACACTCCTTAAAGGATAGACTTTTGTAATCTTTGGGCTTGGGGGAAGGTATCAAGTATTTTCAAGTCAAAAGACTGAAGTCCAAGTCAAGTCACAAGTCACTGGTGTTCAGTGATGGGCAAGTTACATCCAAAATGTAATACATTATATATTATTAGTTACTGTCATTTGAAAGTAATTAGTTACATTACAATATTACTGTCTCTGAATTGTAATGCGTTACACTACTTTTGCATTACTTTCATCAAAATAACCGCAGAAATATGACTAGGCATTCTAAAATGCTAACATGTAGTTTATTGCAGCTGATTATACTTTCAGTGGAGGGTCATGTAGCATAATGACTGTGTTAAAAAACACTGAACCTGAGGTGCACAGGTTCACTTCTCCTCAACAGCATGTGGACTCGCCGTTTAGGTTGCTGGCCGCTTGGCCCACTCTCTATGACAACGTTAGCTTACCTTGTCATTGCTGGTGTTCATAGGGATTTTGTTGACAAACTTTCTTCGTTGATAGGGGGTGCATGTCTTCCACAATATACTCTGCCACCAGTCTCCTCACTACTCTGGCTTCATGAAGCATGGCAGACCGAGAGAAACTTAACTTTTGTTGCTTTGTCTTTCCCGTATGCTCGTCCTCGGTTTTCTTTCTCTTATCTGCAGGTGCATCTCTCTCCCTTCTTCAAGTTACTAGTGCTATTTTTTGAAGTAGAGAGTTCCCTCGGTGTCGCACACAGATTGCACTTGACTATTATGTTCTTGTCCTTTTTTCTGATGAACTGAAAATAATGGGAGTATGTCCATCTCACAAATGTAGAATCCATGTCTGTTGTCATTTTAGCAAATTCCAGCAACAGGAAATGACTCTTACTCGCGGTGTTGGTGAATTCTTAAAAAACAACAACTAATCGGGTTACAATGCGTTGCAACGTGCGTTACTTAGATTGTAACTGGTATAATGTTGCAAAAATTTTATTAGTAATGCGTTATATTACTGTGTTACAGCAAATAGTGATACATTGCGTTACTTTTGTAACGTGTTACTCCCAACACTGCTGGTGTTAAAGTCCAAGTCAAGTCTATTGTCATCACACTTGGGAATCAAGTCCATGTCATGTGACTCGAGTCCACACCTCTGATACACACTGTAAAAAATAGTCTTTCAAGTTAAGCATTGAATATATTAGTTAAGTAAAAGTATTGTTTTCTTGCATAAATGTAGTGTAAAGCTGCCACCACCTTTGTTAACCCGGTCGGGTCCAGTATCAGAGGCAAGAGAATATTCACCACATGACAAGGATCTAGTGCAAAAAAAACAAAAAACAAAAACAGATATGCTTAATTGAAGATGTAAATTTATTAAAATTACAACTAAACACCCCAGAGCCAGAAGCCCTATGGCCACAAGTGGCCACCCTACAACCCTACAGCACAACACGGCAAGTGAATTAGGATCAATTCTACACACAAACTAGGAGAAACACTGCACACTATATGAAAAAGCACAGCAATCAGCACTGCACACTTATGGAACACAGTGTCAAAATGCACAACGATCAGTAAAACCCACTCAGACTGTAGGCAGGTCATAAACACTTCTACCAATAGGGGGAGGCAGAGAGCCTCTCAGCCACCAGTGTTGCCTCTAAATGAGCCCCTGGCAGGGTGTCTAATTTATTAAAATCTGTTCTAAGATAGATCTAACTCATATTTAGACAAAGACAAAAAAACCTAACAAGACAAGATGTAACATTTAAGTTCAGTTTAAGTTCAGTCATCTCGCCCCAGACTAGTGACAGCATCCCCCAGTAGGGTGGAGTCTCCCACAGAGTCAGGAGAGAAACATTTGGTGCAGCCAGGATGATAGTTCAGCGACGACTGACGAGTAGCTTCAGATGCTGTAATGGCGTGAGGTGTGTCAGTAACACTATCAGTAACAGCTCCGTAAACACAGGCAGGGCACTTACCACTCCCTGGTCCCTCGCCACCGGCTCCTCTACTTAGCTGTCTTTGCTGCCAGCAACACTAAAATTTGCAAACAGCAACCCTTGTCCCGGTGCCACAGTCATGGTCAAAGCAGTTCGGTCTCTCTCGTGCCCATCAAGCCGTTCACTGCACACATTTAATCCAGTGTGCTCCTCCACACATACAGTACACCGAACACAGGTGAAAGTCATCAGTCATCACGTACGTGGGAACCCCTCCCCACAAGCATCCACAGCGAGACGGAGACCCTCCTCATGTCCTCACAACAGTATAAGTATAATCAGGATAATGTGCTTAAAGTATTAAATGTAAAAGTACTCAATGCAGTAAAATATGCCTGTAACCGTAAGTAAGTAGCTATACAGCATTTTTTAAAAACACATGCAAAGTGCTTCAAACAGACACAAATATAAAGAACATAAAAATTAATCAAATTACAACACAGAGCACAGAATTAGCAAGCTAGCTAACAATTGACGCAGATTAGCTTGCAAGTTAGCTAGTGCTCTGCTAACATCAGCTATCAGATGTAACTAGCTAGCTAACTATTACTGTACATTAGCTAGCTAGTCACTTAGCTAACATTAGCTAACTTGAGTCTTGTCACTTACAGATTACCAGCAACATCTTTGAACCATCTTAAAACTGTTATTGTCTCTTCAACATAGATGAGCTTAGCACATAGCTACGTACAGGAAACCCGAAAAGGATAAAGTTCTTAAAAGTTCTTGAAAGTTCTTACAAGTTACTTAGAGAACAGAGCAAAAAAGGGCGGTACGTAGGAGGGGGTCAATTATTTGCTAACATGTTTGTTTGTCACAATAGGTTGTTTTGTGTCCCCAGATGGACAAAGAATTTTCTAAAATTATACTAAATTTCACTGAAACTTTGAAATAGCTCCAAAATTAGTTATTTTTGCCAACAGTGGCCTGATTCCAGCTCCTAAAATATATCCAGATTTTTCCAGATTTTAAGCTCTTGTAAATCACAAGGGGCATTTTTCAGACACTTAAGAGACTGAACTGATTAGTCATAATTAATCAGTAATGATACTAATCATGTGTGACTCCAGGTTAATTAATCATGTGACTGTTTGGTTTGTTTTGGAGCTACAACATGAGCTCAGAATTACATGAAATTAGAAATACACAGATTTGAGTCAGACAGCCAGCTTTAATTTAGCTGATTTTGAGTGGGAGGACTTGAGTTTGAAGTTAATATCTGTGTCAGCTTTCGGAGACTAACTCCTTTGAATTTTAAATTTCTAGACTGAATCTGTCATGTTAACAAGGTCAGCATGGTTCAGGCTGTTCTCTTCTCTGAATTTGAAGAATGTAACCGGCATTTAATTTGGACTTTTTTTTTTCCAACCAAAAATCCACTGAATGCAAATCACTTCTTATGCATTTGTCTAAACTGATACAGTTTCCTGAAAATATGGTTATTTTCTATGTTTTGGTGGTTATTTGCCTTTTAATGATCGACGACTGGAGGTCAGAGGTCGCTGCGCTTCTTAATTCACAGCTGCATGGCCGCAGGCAGCGAGGAGGACGAGGAAGATGAAGATGTGGAGGTTCATAAAACAGAAAGTGATGGCTGGAATAACTGCAGAACACATGTGACCTCAGGGCAGACAAGAAGAACGGATTAAAATAAAAAAGACCAACGGAGGAGAGGACGAAAGGAAGGAGCAGAGAAGAGAGCAGAAACATAAGATAAAAGGGTGGAGGAGAAGAAAGGAAGGAAGATGGAGAGAAAACAAGAAGGAGCGGAGTTGGAGTCCAGCTGCATTCGCTTCATTAATCCAGATGATCTAAACGCACAACCTGAGGCCATGGACAGAGATAGAGCAGAGTATGTGCGTGCGAGTGTGTGTGTGTGTGCGTGTGTGTAGTTGGGTTATTGTGATTTATTTTGTTCCAGGAATCATCTGTAATGTTTGTGTGCTTGTACAAACTTGATTTTCCTCACAATGTATTTCCACTGAGATGCTGCAGTCTATTAGATAAAATCAGATTTTGGTATCTGTCCGAACAGGAAATCCACTTTACTGAGAGGAGGGAAATGACCAATTCGAACATTAAAGCAGGAGACTGGGGGTTCAGGTACAAGCGAGGATACTGGAACCAGTTTGGATGCGAATATATTTTTATCTGACAGCTTCAATCAAGGGTGCAGATCTCAATACAACTTCGGGGGACAATTTGTTGCGCTGGGAAGGAAATTCAGCCCCGGGACCCCATTACAGACACTTCTTAAGTCTGAAATCCTATCTTACCTCAGTTTGGGATGACATTTAGGATTTTTGGCATTACAGCAACATGTTGCCTAACTGTATTTGATCTTTTCTTATCTTAGGATTGGAATTTTGCTATTACAGAACCGTCCTAACTTATGAATTTAGTTAGTTAGGGAAAGTTAAGATGGCATAGACCTTTTTTCGTATTTATCAACCTTAGTTTCTGGTATACTACTTTTATATGTTCTAAGATAGAATACGATGCTCTGCATATGAAAAGAAAACCTTTGAATGTGAATCCTTGAATAATGCGATGACACACAGACGAATAAGTATTGACTGGCCGGGTTCCTCAGTTTTCCATTTTCATCATGTCTGCGGATGGCCTGAAGATTTCCTCTTTTACTGTCCTTCACTCTTTGGGGAAGTTAAGAAAAGAAAAGAAAAACTGAGGTTACAAAAAAAATTGTTTGACATGCAATATGTGATGCAGCAGCTTTCAGATCTCGGTTAGGTTGGAGGGGACCAGTGCTGTTCAGCTTCTTAAAAACAACTCCTTTTTTGAAATAATTTATATTGTACAGACATGAGAGTAGTGTCAATCCTAACATAGAGGCACATTTAGCAGATATTTCCCTCATGAGGTGGCGGAGACCAAATATGGAGCTAAAAAAAAGGAGCTTTCTATGTTGACTCTTTACCTCTCGTTGTGCTTCTCCAGAGCAGCCAAAAAATCTAATTAATTTAAATTAAAGAAAGATTTCAGGGGCTTTAGGTCATTGCCCAGCTTAAATACCTTTTCCATGCAAGTTTTTACTAAGGTGAGAGTTCCAGGAGTGGTGGATTCTGCTGAGGGCTCAGAAAAAGTTGGTTTCCGTCAATGTTGTTTAATAAAACAGAAACTCAGGACACTCAACCATGTGACCTAGTTAGAGTGTTTAGATCCAGTTTATCCGGCCCATTTCTTCACACTTTGCCTTTCCTGCTCCCAGCTATACTTAGCATTACTCGTCCATGTTTGTAAACTGCCACAAATTCAAACAGGGATTTAGCAGCAGACAGTTTTCGGTGTGTCACTTCCTTCCTGTCCCCTGCAGATCTATTTCCTTCTTTTTTTTTTTTTTGCC
>JAJHUR010089841.1:0-10189 GCA_027495735.1 Lutjanus campechanus | reverse complement strand
ACACTGGATTCATACTTTTCCAAATGACTTCTGGGTTAAATACTGTCAGAGATGGCAGCATACGGACGGATTTACCTCCAACAGCTGGCAGTAGTGAAATGTGTCTGTCACAGAAGAAAGATGCTAAAATCTCCCAAAGAATCCAAGCCAAACCTCGGTGAATAAAAGGATGTTTTTTTTAAATAAATATATAATTCTAACTTGTGATCACTGACTTTATTAAGCCGACTGTATCTAACACTGCCACACGCACCCCGTGCCAGCCTTATGCTGGAGACACAGCAACGTCTGACCACAAACAAAATAAAGGATCCGTGTCAGCTTAATATCATGACTTTAAAGGCATTGAATTACTTACCTTAATAAATTTCGTTAGAATAAAATATGAAGAATTGCAAAATATCATTTCTATGAGGCTGTTTACTCAGACAGTGACAGATCATAAGTAATTAACTTGTATCAATCATCCTGGCAGTCTAGTGAAGATCAAGCTACGTGTGGCTTGTTCAGTCAATATTGTGTTCATTATAATGTTGTTAGTGCTGAAATGACACTTTCTGCCTAAATAATTAATACCTTGATAATACACTACTCTGAGCCTTAAGGTGGAGCAGCCATTCAGTACATGATGTGCACACATTAATGTGGCGGCTGCGGAGTCGTCGTCGTATAAAAAAAAAAAGTACCGGTCTCATCCAAGCGCAGTATAGTACCGTTTTAAATGCCTCAGTACCCCGGTACCAATTTAGTACCGGTATACCGAACAAGCCTACTAGACAATGAGAGAAAGTAGAGAAGAAGAAGAAAAATAAGCCACACCAGAGTTCATGGTAATTTTTGGGACTAGTTTTGAAACTCATGTGTCAAAGCTGTCACAAACACAGTCTGAACTTGTTGTCACAGATGTGCTGTGAGTCAGAGAAGAAGACAATTGGCTGAGTCGGTTGCGGCCAAAAGACACAAACTGTGAGTACACTTTTACAACTTACATGGTGGTAAAAGCGAGCCAGAATTTGACTTAACATTATATCTGTGGGATGGAGTGCTGTCTCAGAGTGAGAGAGAACACTGCAAGTCTGGCACTTAGAAAAAAACACTCCTGGATACTCCACCCCCACTGTGCACCCAGTCTGGGATTTAATTGACAAAATTTGACTTGATATTACGATCTATTTGTGAGTTGGTGATGCATATCCTTATACATACTGTGGCATAATACTTTGCAATATACTGTAACACAGCTTAGAAGAAATCAGTGTCACAATATCTTTTAACATACACCCCAAGAAGTTGATTAATTTTACGTTTAAATAAGATTAAGCCTTAGGGTATTGTGAAAGCTTTGTTGGTTTATGCCTTTTTTGATGATAAAATGTATCACAGAAATCTTAGCATTCATACATGCTCTGGATAATGCTGATGGTTAAGTGGTCGCGGCACACTGACTATGTTGTGAAAGGGACTAATCCTCCGGCTGGGCACAGGTGCTTTTCCCACTTCTAACTACTAGTGGCTGACTAAAACTGGAACAGGATTCATGATGAACAGAGACCTCAGTGCCTTAATAGGCAGTCGGCACAAACTGAATGTTTTCACTTTATCATGTGTGATGGTGCAACTGAGACTGAAGAGACCTCAACAGAACAAACAATGAGCAACACTCAGACTTATTTCAGTTTCAGGTTTCTTTGCCAATTAAGACATTTGTCTGATAATGGAATAAACAGCACAAACAATATGGACTGAGTCCTGTGTAGCTCAATGACACTGCAACTGCCTCGATTACACATCTAGTTCCACTGGAACCTTGCATATCCAGTACTTATGCACATCCTCAGTTCAATCTGAGGAAATGTGTTCTTTCTTCCATCTTTCCATCGTGGCCTAAGCTGTATGTGGCCTTTTTGATTAAGTGGAAAATGATTAAACATTCATATATACTAGTGGTTCAATATTACTGAGATGTGATTTGAGAAGACAAAGAATCAATTAAAAGAATTAAGTTAGGAAGAAGTGTTTTTTTTTTTTTGGGGGGGGGGGTCCATTTTGAGACTGAAATGTGTTGACCACAAGAAAAACAGTAACCCTTCTGTTTAATCGGCAACAATTTCACATCACAACATCTCGTGTTTAACAACGACAGAAAGAGGAGTGCAGAGAGTCACATACAGAGAGATGTCAAGTCATGTTTCCTCCAGCTGTGCATAAGCACTGCTCTCATCATAGTCCTGTTCCTTATCTAGGGGCATCCATCTCCCAGAAACTGATTGCCTGTGTCCCTCTACTCCAGGGCAGGGTAGGGGCTGGGGCTGATGCGGTAGCTAAGCTAACGGCTAGCGTTAGCTGCCATAGCAGATGAAATGCTGCAGATCTACAGAGGACAATCGGGGGTTGCTGGCTGGCTGCTTTCACAGCTAAAGCCATCGCTCCCCGCACGACACATCAGAAGAGAATCAACTACTGTGTAGTAGAGGGTATCAACACGTTTCGATCATGCAGCAACACACCCATTCATCTCCCATCCCTCCCTCCGGTCTGCTCCGCCGGCATCCTCCTCTCCCTTTTTATTTGGTGTCGTGCATTAACTTAAGGCAGGTCGCTGCCGCTGAAACTTGCCTAGATACACACACACACTGATGGTATTGATCATGTGTCTCTTTATGGCCAACATAACACTTGGTGGACTCACCAGATGGTTAGCTGTTAGAATCGACTCAGTCACAAGGTAAACTGGAAGGGCAGGGGGCTGATAACGGTAGACTGGAGGACATTGCATGCTACTAAAACGGGGTAACGTTATGAAGTCCATCATCATAAAGCACGCCTCTGCTTCAGTAGATGCGACAACCAAGCCTCGATTATTAAACAGGGTCTATTATCCATGACGTTCTCTACCTATTGGATGGTCAACCTGTCCCATCAGCCGTCCACAGCAGCGGTGGAGGAATGGGGACACGAGGCCGGTGACAGGGGCGAAGAACCTAGGCAGGGGGACATTCTGCTACCCAGTACTGATCCCACTGATTCACTGTCAAGACTTTAACACACACATTAGACAGCAGAACCAACTAACGCTAGTCCCACATTCACACATTAAGAAAAAAAGAGGACGGCCACCGGCTTTCTTACCTCAGGCGGTGTGTCGAACCAAGTTCCGCGTAGCAGCCATGTTCGGAACCTCTATCTCCCCCGTCCACACGAACCGAGCCCCCTCCCCCGGGTCAGCCGTCCCTCTTCCACAGCACAAATCCAAATTCTGTGGTGTACAATTGATTGTCGATAAAATCCAGGTGAGATTACGTTCCAGTAAAAACGCGTTATTCTCCGGAGCTCAGAGAGCGAGCTTTCGATGGGGACTGATTGCCGGTGCAGCGCAGCTAGCCGTGCCTAAGGGGAGGTGGGCTGCCCGCCGCCTCGACCACGGACACCTCCGCTCCGGTCCGACCTAGTCTTCTTTCTGTCCAAACCTAATTCACCTGTTCGACATTTATTCTCAGATACACCGGAGAGCACCTTCAAGCTACAGCGTGGGCCAGTTGGATTAGCAATCCCATCAGCTTGTTCAATTGATTTAAAGGCAACAAGCTAACATTAGCTAGCTAGCCATTAGCTAGCATGCTAACAGCTAGCTGTCTAATAAAACACTGCCATTGGAATTTGGAGGAAGACAGTCCGCTCACTGCAGGCTGCTTGGCGGGTAACGGCCAGCCAAAGGGCCGCTGGACACTACAGGCAGACGCTGTGAAAAACTAAATGGGTTATAGCAGCAGGCAGGCAGGCACAGCTACAGCTAGCTGTGTGCTGGCCAGCCCCACCGTGATGGTAATATCGGTCAAAGGAGAGGGGCTGCATTGAGAGCGCACTCCCGACACCAGTCAAGTACGGCCCAGCGCGTTCCAGAGACATTTCCCACAAAATGGCTGCCAAAACAAATCCATCGCGGACAGTCACACAAGTTACTCCCAAAAGTTGCTCTTTACATGAAAAAGGCGCTTGCGTAATTATATTTTATGCAGCAAATACATTCTATCTGAAGGCACATCAAGACATTTGTCAGCAGACGCAGAGAAAAGGGGGGCAGTTTGACTAAAGATAACACCGTTTCATTTCATCCTGCATGTTGGGACGTCTAACGGGATCTACAACCAACACACATCAGTCTCAGAAGTCAACATCCCGTGATAAACAGAGGACTGCAGCCATAAATATAGTTTTGACTGATACCTGAACAGGATATGTGGTACAGGTGGTGGCGCTGAACTTCTAAGGGGCCACTGTACCACCAAGGACCTGAACTGAACTGTCAGCCACCTCTCGAAATGTCTGCTGCAACAGGACAATGTTCATTGTTTGTCAAAATACTAATAGTTTGTTTCCAGTGTAAATGTAAACTTAACTCTCATGTTAGGTTCTTCAGTCAAAGATTGTAACCAATCAAGAAGAAGAATCAAACATTTTATTAAAACAAAATTCTCGGTTAAGTCAAAAAATACATATGAACTTTTCAAAGCATAAACTGTTGTACAGTACAACCATTCTGCTTCACACTGTCAACACAAAACATAGATGCATATCAAATAAGGATAGGAGGGCAACAGACAAATCTGACAGTATGAAAAGTAGATGGTTAAACAGTGATCAGTCTCCTTGAACCTTCTTCCACACTTCATTTCTTCTGTTTGGGTGGAGGTCTGAGGAGAGAAAGAAAGGAGCAGGTTAACAAAATACGAAAAAGAGGAGCAACTATATATAGAGAGAGCTGACTGCAGCAGTTTGGGAGGGTCTGGATCTATGTGTCAACCTGTCACCATAACTCAACTCTGGGAACGATAGCAGGGAGGGGAAACTCCTAAACCTCACAATCACCATCATGTAGCTCTGGAGCAGACCGTTGGGATTTGTCCCTGTCTGTTCACTTGTTTCAAATTCACCACACTTCATGTGGAAACTCTTGATTTTAATCCCACACAGATCACTGTCCTCAACACCTGGTTTGCTCTGCTAAACTATTTCTATTGGTGACAGATGTTATAATGTTCAGTCTTATGTGGAAGAGAAAAAAAAACGATTGGTAAAAATATTACCAACTATTACATTATTAACTGTTGTAAACATCCACCCAATTTACAATGAGGGATTATTAGCAACATGTGTGCTCTCTGTGTGCTCAGGTTTATAACCAAATACAGTGCTTCAGATCATTTGGTTTGTTTCCAACCTGTCTCAATGTCCAAGTGCTCATGTTTGAGCCATCTTTACTTTGTAATGAAGTTATCATTTTCCCAGATCCCAGAAAATTACTATGAACAACGTTTGAATATTGAATGAGATCATAAACAGTGTGTGAAATGAGTTATTATCTTGAACCTTCTTCTATAAAAACCCTGAGACATAGCCATGTGGAGGAGATGCTGAGATGGACAGCCCAGCCTGACAGCACTGTCTGTGTCCTTTAATTACACTTAGCACCTATTCTATCAATCAAAATGAGAAATTTTATATTCATGTGTCTCATACGTGGTGAAGACTTAACTTTTTAAACAGTCCACCAGATGGAGCCGTTTAACCCAGTTAATACAGGAGCTGTCTGCAGGTGTTGGCAGTGCCACCATATCCAACTCCAGCTGTAATGTAAGTCCCCCCCCCAACCGAAGATATGGAGCTTCAAGAACATTAAATTATGATAAAATTAAAAAATTAAAAAAATAAAATTAAAATAGAAATCAGTGTGTGAATGGGACAAATTATATAGATACACATGGGTTGGGAAAAACCTGTGGCAAATTAAAAAACTCTACAGCTAACAAAGTTCTTCCAGTTCTGAAAGACTAGAAGGGGGGTCAGCTAAGGACTTTAGTTTGTTGGTGTACACCTAACTGTAAAGCTAGATGAAAAGAAACTGAATAAGTTATGGGGGGGAAAAAACAATTAGAATGAGCCTGGGTTTTGCCACAAACCTCAAAGCTAGCCAGCTGGCACATGCACCAAATTTGCTAATGACAGCTCAAAGCAAACCTGATTTTGAGAGTTTACTTAAAATGGGCCACATCTTCACAAGTTGAAATATGAATTGGGTTGAAAGTTATCAGAAAGACGAGTCTTGGGCCAAACTTCTCCTGTGTGAATACTGGGTGTTGAGGGACAGGCTTACAGCACAGTACACTAACAGTTCAGTCTTCAGCTGTGAAAATACTGTCATCATCCAAACTCAAGGTCTAATTTAAAGAAACATTTACAAGTCAGAGCAACTGCTAACAATACCTACACAGAAATCCAGTTATCTAGCAAATCTGTCAATACTACTACTGCTACTGAAAGATATTGTGGACTGCATGGGGGTGGATGGTGTGTGGGTAAAACCAGATGTTTCTGACCAGAACAAGTCTGTCAGTTTACTTGAAGTTTGAATGTGAATATCATATGCTTCCTAACAAAGAAAATTTAAATGTGCGTAATCTGAATGTGCATTTATTTTGCACTACAGAATATCTCGACAAACAATCATTTAAACAACGATCATAAAACATTTTATTAGGGTAAATAATTTCACCATTTGGTATTGAGGTAATCCAAAAGTAACTTAAAGTAATCAAATTAAATTACTACAATATTGTGGTACTTGGATTATGTTACTGATTACTTTCACTTCATAGGTAATCATTATTTATATCCAGTTCAATTTCCAGAGTAACTCTCCCGTGCCTGTAATCTGAGCAATTCTATAAGATAAACTGGTGATGGTTGACACATAACTCTGTCAGGTTGTTCTTTGTTTACACACAGATGATCTCTGTTCAGCTTTTGTGACTTCTAAAAAAAACACCCCAGTGATAATGCGGTGTGTGTGGGAAGGGGGCTTAATGCTTCAAGGGACTTTTAAATTGTGTTGATTTTTGGGGCCCTTGTGGACAACAGCGATCATATTTCCTCCATCATAAACACAAAAGATAACATCATAAATAAAATTATCTCAATAAAAATCTCCTCCTGCTTATATTTAACTGGCTAACATACTCACTGTACACTTAACAACACAGAAACAGCCAATCTTCTCATGTCTCGTTTTCTTATGTACAGCATATAGAGGTATCAGCATTAAACTGAGCCTGTTTAATAACCAGTTAAAACTCCTTGTATTTGCTTTAACTGAGTTGGCCAGGGAGAGCAGTCTGATATTGGTGTACCTGTATACGCCCACAACCACAGCATGGTCTCTTTCATACGGCTCCAGTGTGAGCTGCTCCTGTGGCTTCATGTTCTCAGCACTCATCTTCTTCACTTCAGAGGCAAACACTGCCTCTGGAGCGGCGGTCGAGTCTATACAGTTGGCCTGAAGTAAAGAAAAGACACAGTTAAAAATATACTCAGTATGAACACACATCAACTGATAACAAACAGCCATAAGCAGCCATGGATCTGATCAGAAGTCAGAGTACTGTTCTGTGCATTAGGCTGGGTGGTATCAAGGTATTACGGTATTTAAAAATCACAAAGGTATGATACAATACCTTCATAATGAATGTGTATCTGAAACATTAAAGTTACGTGTTCTTTATTGGTGGAAGATAAAAAATATAAAATGAAATTAATTTTAAACTAATAAATTACTTAATTTATTAAAAGGGAACTTAGCCAACCGAAGAATTATTTTGAGATAGAAAAGAGACAATTGGCCAGTTATCTATGCTCTGTAGCCTAGCTCTTTCTGCTAATTAATCCAATGTAATTAGAATCATGAAAATATTGTCACATATAACTTAATTTTGACATGACTTCTTTTAAGTATAAATGCCATTTATTATAGGGATCTTTTGGTCATTTATTTTATGTGATGAATTATAATTATTTATTTATATGCCAATCAATATTGTAATGTCATCTAGTTATTTATAGTGATGGTTACTAGGTTTTGTGATTTTTGCTGTTATGTCTGAAATTGAGCTTGATTGTGTCCACTGTTTGTATTTATTTTGTAAGTGTAATTTAAGGGGGGAAAAAGCTCTTTCCAACTGACAGAGAGGAATAACTCAATGATAGAGCATAGTCCATTTTTGATGGTCAGTTTCAAACACTTAAAAAAAAAAGGTCTCTCAGGCATGAAAATGGGTCAGGGGTGCAAAAGGTGAGAAGGATACAACCCCTCTAGGGGGGTCCGGGGCATGCTCCCCTGGAAGAAAATTTTGGACATTTTATATTTAAAAGCATCAATCTGGTGCACTTTGAGAGAAAAATCAAGCAGAATTACAGGACAGTATGAATGTATAATAAAGTATCTATACATATTCACATTATGTGCTATAAGAAATAAGACAACTATGCTGTATAAGAAACGAGACTAGCAACTTCTCCGATGAAGTGTGCAACAGCACAGCTTTAATACAGGGTTCAGTGGCAAAACCAGATAATCAATTAAGACAGTACTCAATAGTCTGTCATTTCTTCTTCTTTGCCTGGACCAGTGTCTCCATGGCCCGCTTTCGCTGTTTTGCCACATGTCTCAGCCTTGCCCTCTTCTCTTCTTCAGCTGTCTGCCTTTTGGTCTGCTGAGCACTGCCAGATGCTTGGGAGCCATACTTGCTCTGGTGCTGCTGCTTTTCTTCCTGGTTCTTCTTCTGCTGGCTAACGTTAGCTTGCGTCAGTCAACGTTACCTTTAGCCTCTCAAGCCGGTCCCCTCAACATCCGCCTAAGTCCAAAAGTCCAAATCGGCTAATGAGTCGTAACTGTCGTCTGCCCTCGGTTCAGCTCACGAGCGCTCTGGTCATCACAAACCAATCAGGTAGTAGCAGTATTCTCCCTCGCAATCGCACTAATATTTCAATGATGTAGCGCTAGTAGGGGAATGTCTTGTTGAATTCAAGGCTCCCTTCAGGCGCACGCACACATTCGCAGCTCACTATGGCTCCGCGCCGCCCTCGTGAATAAAACCAAAGTCCTAATAAAACTATTTATGGTATAGCAAAAAAAAAATATATTTTTTTTTTATTGGATCTACACAATTCACGTAGGTCACCTATTTTGGATTCAAAATGGCAAATTTTGCCAAAAGGTGAGTGATTTTCATGCATGATTTATGTGTTAAAAATCAACTGAAAACAGATTTGGATATTCCTCCAGCAGATAATCAATCCATTAAAATAGCTGCGTCAATATTTGCCTGATCTCAGCTGGATTTCACTGTCACATATTGTAGTTCACCATACGATAACTGGAGTCAGTAGTTTATATGTACAAGCTGGAGGAGGCTGTGCTCAATGTACCTTGATGGAGATAACAAAGTGTCCTCCATTCTTCAGGAAGTTGTGAGCGTTCAAAGCAACAATTCTCGTCTGGTCAGGCTGGGCAACATCAGCGAAAATCACATCCACCATGCCTGAGGAGAGACACACTGTTACTGTCTGGACACAGCAGCTATGTGCACGTTATGTTGATGTGGATCTAGTCTGACTTAAAATGTTGGAGACAATTTATGCTTTAATCCACTGTCTGTTTTCAATGAGAACAATAAGCAGATCTATCAAGCTACAGGACCATGTTGACAATAAGTGTGCATCATGTTTCCCCACATGCAAGATGTTACTCCAACACGTCACACTGCTGCACTGGGTTCAGAAAGAGCACTGGTGAACTGGTCCAGTTTAGGCCCACTCTCAACTATTCTGTTTGCTCAGACACAAATAATGACGACAAACATTATTGACTGTTTCACAAATAACGAAAATGCTCTAAAGATATCGCTTCTTCAGAAGCTGATTTAGCTGATGGACGCTGTCTCTACCAGTCATGTTTGCTAATGTTACTGGTTCAGAGAATGAACAGATTTGACCAAAGTGACCCACAGTCTACGGTGGCCGGGAGGTGCAAACCAACATTACAAAATGTGAAACACTTTAACAAAGCTTGAGACAAATTTACATTTTGGAAAACATTTTAACATATCATAAAACAAAATTACATTACCTTAACACATTCACAAGTTCTGAAACAAATTTACATTTCGGAAAACAAATTAACAAGTCGCGAAACACTTTTACAAACGCCGAAACAAATTTACAAGTGGCAAAACAAATTAACAGATACATTCAAACCGGAAAGGGAATATCCTAAATTCGGCTTGAACCGGAAGTGGGAACGGGAGCGGGCCAATTTGAGTTGTTGATGCTGTCAGTGGACGGAGATGGACAGCGACCG